>JAEBUP010000006.1:0-12500 GCA_023014405.1 Amanita molliuscula
TCTGACGGCGTCCACTGTTGCCTGATCGCCCCCGTTAGCTTTGACGACCTGACTGAACACGTCGATGATAGAAATCAGCAGAGTAGGCTCGAGTGAAAATTTGCACATTGATGGAATACTTGAGGGTGAGATCGACTAGGACATCATAGTAAGAAGGGGGGCGAAGTTGTGCGGAGGGAAGACGTACCGTCACGAGTTTCCATCGCTCCTCAACCGACTGATTGGTCTCCCATGCCTTATTGAAGTTGAACTTCGTCATGGACGGCGCAGATGCCATTGTTTCGTTTCCAACTGCGATATTGACAGGGTACGTTTGCGGGCCCAGCATTTGCGGTGACCGAACATCGTGAGACGCTTGCGCCACAGGAACCAGCGCAAGCGGGAGTTTTGTTGTTGGGATATATTATTGTGTTGCGTCCATTTGCATGGAAGATACCTCCACCGACTCGACTTGGCTTGGCACTTTCTCTTGCTTGTTTTGCTTCCGCAAATGTAGAAGAGGATGGTCTAGGAGCTGCGGATGTGGCGGGTTGAGGTTGTGAGATGGCAGGCAGAGGTGAGGGTTGGGACGGCGTGAATAGAGGAAGGGATTTTTCGAGAGAACGGCTAGACACGGGCGTCATGATCTCCTGCTTTGTGCCAGGGTTCCCTGCAGAAGACCCAGTAATGGTCTTCGCTTCAGAGGACTGCGCATCGCTTGTTGTCTGGCGTTGGCTTGGGGGCTCGGCAATCTCAATCGGGACTCGTCTTCTCTTGGGCGAAGGGCCCGAGCTCGTGCTACTTGTGGATGCTAGAGACGCGCGTGCGGATTCGATTTTTGATTTCTGCACAAACATGTGCCGAGTCACATAATTGACCACAAGAGCGGGCATACCTTGTTTTTCTCCGTAGCAATGGCCTGGTCTGTCGTCCTCAGCACATCCCGTATGGAAGTATTGTTCGGTTCCACTTTGAGTGCATTGTTCAAGTCTTGAGGGACGTGGGCGGCGTTTACTAGAAACGTAGCAACGTGAACTCACCCTGTTGAGCATCCAACAGCTTCCCCAACGCCAACCTCGCCTGACCTCTCCTGAACAATGCTTTCACATTAGAGGGGCTTAGTTTGAGGACAGTTGTGCAGTCGCGGTCCGTGTCATCGTTTCTGCAGATTGATTGAGTACATGTGTTGCACGGATGATGGAAAGGGAAAGAATCCTCCGAGTCTCTGGCACTAAAGCATAAACGTACATACTTGCCTAGCTTAAGGTACGCGGCCGCGCGGTTCAAAGGCAGGGTTGGATCTGAGCTGTCGGCTAGGATGGCCTCCGTGTAGTGCCCTATTGCATTTGCATAATCACCCGTTTTAAAAGCGGCATTTCCCTGGTTGGAGGTCTGGCGTTCAGGGATAGAAGACGCACAGAAAGTTGAATGACCTTTTCTTTGGCAGCTTGTGCTTTAGTATTGGCCATGTGTCGAGAATCGAGGTTGTTGTGCTCAACAGGTTCGCTCGATGATTACACAAACGGCCCAAACACTTACATGATGACCATCCAAAATCCTATGATCCGGATATTTCACTTCATCAAACATCCTTCGCGTATATCCAGAGAAACAAAGCAGAAGTTCACGGCCAACAGGCGAATCTCACATCTCACCACGACACGAGGCTGCAGACCCTTGTCAGCCACCAATTGTATCAAGGGACGTTGGACTCAAAGTGGACAAGACAATAGAAAGGCCATGACAAAGATAACACGGGAAATAGAAATAAAATACATTCAAAATGAAAAATTCTGTGTTCCAGAAGAAACGAAAGCTGGTGATGCTTGAAACTTGAAGCTTTATGACTTGCTATAGCCAAGCGCGAACTTGATAATGTTTTCCAATGGAACCATCTTTATCCGCAAGTGCATCCCGTGCAACGTCTTCTTGAATTCTGCTGCGAATGAAGGGCCACGAATCGTAAGGATCACGCGCAGGAACGGTCGGCTTGGGCTTCTCGACTTTGAATAAGCTGAAGTTACTGATGATAGACAGAGAGTGGTCAATATTAAGCTCTTCTTTCGCCTTGGCCCAGGGAGCAACGAGTTTCTTGAACGCTGATTTGATATCTTCAGAAAAAGAAATAGAGTCATGTCGGCAAGATGACTTCCGAATTGGGAAAATGACTTTATCGTCGACGGTGTGTCGAGAGAAAATAGGCGTGCCATCTGGGACGCGGGGCAAGATAATGTCCTGGTTATTGATCGACGAAGAATGCGCGTAGATATTAGACGATTTCCGCGTTTCTTCTCTCTCTGTCACATCAAGTTCTTGTTCCTCAGAGTAACGTGTCGGCGGCGGAGATGCCAGAAATATCGATTCGTGACAAGGACCCTTCGTACGTCCGAAATACTGTTCAGTGATATCAAGACTTGTAACTGAATCCGAAGGCTCAATGCTGTCAATGACATAGACCTCGTCCGGTGAATATGACGCGGCAAATATGTCTTCCTTCAGTGCACAGTCGCTAACCTTTTCCATAGCATCCAGAAGAGTGATGTCAGCCTCATATATGGTCAAGTCATCGAGAATGTGAGTTGCATGCTGGTCATCACTGGTGGCGGAAACTACGATCAGAGGAGTGTTGAAGGCGAGGTCCGGAGTAGCCAATAGAATAGAACCGTCTGTTAGAAAATTGTCGCAAATATGCGCGTCGTCGTCGAAGAAAGCATCATCTTGCACGCTTTCCGAAAGTAAATCGGTTGATTCCAAAAATCCTGAAGAGTTGTTGAATAATGTTGCTAGCAATGCGCAGATTGGACTTACCAGGTGGATGCGGTATGCAAACGCCATCTTCTTTCAGGCTGATGTCCTGAATCAGTAGTGCCACAGGCTTTCCTGTCCATAGTGCGGTTGCGCACAAGTAGAAAATATGGAAGAGAAATAGAAGCGGGAGCAGTTGGATATAGATGAAGACAGAAAATGCGAGGCGCGACGCGGACATCTTGGCGGATTATTAAAGATGCAGAGTAAGAAACAATAAGCCAAGGAGAAGGACGCATTAGTGATATACGCATGGCGGCAGACATGGTGGCTGCCAGTTGCCTCGGCCCGGGCCGGGTAGATTACCGGAATTACTGACCTCTCCTACAAGCCGTCGTGCACTGCGCTCTTTGTTGTTTTTCGTCACATATGTAAAGGAATACAAGGAGTTTTGCATTTTTTAACTCGAGGCATATTGATTTTGGGTCTTGCACGTGGTGTCTAGATAGATCAATTACTAACAAATGTTACATCATTTGGGGCTGATAATTACTTTAATTGTTGGTAACAGCAGTTCCCGTGTGTTTGCACTGGGATCCATATTGATTGATAGGAACATTAAAACATTAGGCAGTTTAGAAGAGCAGTTGAATATACAAATCAAATAAATGGTGTTGAAACAAGCAACAGCAGTGCAGAGTGAGGCTTAGTAAGTGAGAGACACTTACAGAGTACTGTTAGAAGGCATAGGAGTGATGGCTAAACTATGCAATAGAACAGGGGGTTGATTTCAGCAGTGCTTAAGGCCCTGCTTTTATACAGCTACAGGATGTTGAAATGAGCAATGGCAGTGCAGAGTGAGACTTAGTAAGTGAGGGAGACTTACTGAGTACTGTTTAGAGGGCTTAGGAGGGATGGCTCAACTATGCAATGGAACAGGAGATTTTTTTTCAGCAGTGCTTAAGGCCCTGCTTTTATACAGTTACAAGAATGTAGAAAGGTCATGTGCATAGGAAACAAACTTGGCAGGCTGTGATGCAAACATGCACTGTACAATGATATTTGTAGCTGCATAGATACATGTTTCTGCTATTGTATTTATTTACAGGGATAGGAGAGGAGGGGGCAGTAGCTACATGAAGACAAGGGGATTCAGTATGGTATAAAAATGCACACCAAAACAAATTTGGGCACAGGAATGATCATGGAGCCATTTGATGCATGCTCTGAATTCCAACACACCCCTGAAAATGGTGAAATGATCACAAAATAACAAAAGAAATAAAATGATAAGTGCACCCTTGGGATCAAAAAAATTCTTCCAAACCATTATCTTCTTCTTCAGCAAAAGCAGCATGGCCCTGTGATTGGGCTATTGATTTAGGGTCTGTGGTGGTGCAGGAGGGGCAATTAGCTTGATAGTGGCCCTTATTGCCACACATGAAACAAGTGATGCAACTGAGCTGAGATGCCAGCATGACAGAAAGTGCTTCATTTGGCATATTGGTAAGTGGTGACAAGGTGGCTGCAGTGTGGGGAGTTGAGAAATACATGTGTTGCCTTTGATATTCATCATTGAGGCATGAGATGATGTTATTCAGGGTGTATTCCAAATTGGAAAGCATATCCAGGGACACAATGAATTGATCATACAAATGTAGAAGTCCTGCCATGATGGCCAATATTATGTCATCATCAGAAATCATGACTTTGGCTTCTTCAAGTAGAAAAGTGATGTGACAAACTCAGGTTATGTAACCAGTCATATTTTCATTTTTATCAAGATGAAGGGTGATGGAAATGGTGGCAGAGAGTGAGGATAGTTGAGTGGCCTTGAGCCTGGTATATATCCAAATCCATCTTGAAGGTCTTCACACAATGGGGCTAGCTGAGGGACACAATGGTGGAATAAGAGTGCCACAGTGGGAACCAATACTGTGACCCTATGTGGTGATGAGCATCATTCCAAGGTAGGAGTGTAGAGGAGTCATCTGCAGGTATTCTGTGCTAGCCATGAGCAACTCTGAGCAACTCCACAATTATCCACAATTATCCACAGTAAGGCAAGCATTGCCCATGACCAACAATCAAGTCACCTCCCACATACGCCATCCAAACCCTGTGCTCAGTCGGCTATTCGCATCTGATGTCAGCACACCATCAGCCAAGTCACATAAATTGTCAGCTGGCATAGTTTAGATCACCAGAGAAGGGACCACCACCATCAAGCCATATCCATGTTAGGAAGATCTACATTCCAGGATCCAATCGCCATGTCATCCATAGCGACGCACCAAAGCAGTAGATTAGGACCCTAGTGTATGAGTAAAGCCATTGGCTGATGACCAGCTATGGTATAGACCAGTCAGGTCTGTGGAATATAGAGAACAGGGCTGTGTCAAGTCAAATGAACCCTGGAGTTGCCACAAACAGCAATCAGGCAAGTCTATTTCAATCCAACAAGTCTATTAGCATCCCATGTCAGGTCATGGTATTGGTTCCCACCATGGCACTCATATTCCACCATCACATCCCTCAGCTAGCCCCATTGTGTGAAGACCTTCAAGACAGATTTGGATATATGGTTGCAAGGTGAAATTTTACAAGAGTCACTTTGTTATTTAGAGTAGGAAAAAGTATATAAAGCCATGTACAGTATGATATGATAGCTTAATATACCAGATTAGATCCCAGAATTCAGTTCCCCTTGAGTCTCAGTCTTTAGTCATGCCCTCCTCATCTTGTTCATGTCTCTTGTTGTACTCTGTGTCCCACATTCACTGCCACCACACACCTGCACACTTATAGTGTGCTACTATCCATGAACTCTGCCAGTTCACTGAGCGCACTGGAGTTGACAGGAATCCTTTCACAACCTCACACCTCCCTCTCCTCCCTATTTCCAATAGCAGAGTGAGCTTATCAAATTGGCTGCCCCAGTGAGGCTTTTGAAAGAATTACACCATCAACACCATCTGAGTCACCCTGTGATCAGCAATTCCGAGACACTATGCCAACCCTGGCAATTCCACTCCTTTGACATCTTCAGTTTCCACCAGTTCAAGCAGCTTCAGTTCCAGTTTGTCAGCCTCTAGTTCTGACAGTCTAGTTCCATGAAAGCCAAGATGACTGACTATGCCCAGCCCACCAAGCCCATGCCCACTCATTATGATGATGCTGCACCCCACTTTGACTCCAGCCAACCCTGCTACCTCACACACTATTTCAATGAGCTAGAATTATTGTTTAGTGAAGCTGGAATCACATCCACACAGCAGAAGAAGGCATATGCACTATGATATCTCCAAGACACAGAATATGATTTATGGAGAGGAGTCAAAACCTACAATGCAGCATCAACGTACAAGGACTTCAAAGCATCAGTAATTGCTGCTATACACTGGAGTAATCAACCAATGTGAGCACACTCAAGCAGAGCTAGATTGACTAATTGAAGGGACACTCCAGCTTGGAATCAAAATGGCAGAAGAGCTGTGCAGCTACTACCAGCACTTTTTAGTGATCACTAGGTATCTCATTAAGAATGGATGGCTTTTGACATGCCAACAAAGTGAGTACTTCTTCAAGGGATTCCAAGTCCACATTGGTGCAGAGATGTACTGCTACATGTGCAGCAAGTATCCAAGTGTGCACCATGATGACCTGTACTTGCTCAAGCAGACACTAGCAGCTGTGAAGGAAGTCATTCAAGGCTCGTCTTTCTATGATAGGTTGATTAACAAGCCTGCTGATAAGTTTGCTCTGCTATTGGAAATAGGGAGGAAAGGAGAGGTGTGAGGTCATGAAAGGATTCCCATCAACTCTGGGGCACTCAGTGACAATGCTATGATGCATGGAACTGCAGAGTTCGCGGATAATCACACTTAAGCGTGCAAGTGCATAATGATGGCAAATGTGGGATGCAGAGTGCAATGAGACTCGAGACTGTGAATGAGACAAGGAGGGTGAGACTAAAGGCTGAGGCTCGAAGGGATGCTGTATTCTGGGATCTAATCTGGTATGTTCTGCTAGGCTATGTTGTACATGGGCTTTATATACAATTTTTCTCTCTAATTATTGAAGTAACACTTGTAAAATTTTCACCTCACAACCGTATATCCAAATCCGTCTTGAAGGTCTTCACGTGATGGGGCTAGCTGAGGGACACTGATGGTGGAATATGAGTGCTGCAGTGGGAACCAATACCGCAACCCTATGCAGGATGCTAATAGACTCATCGGATTGAAATAGATTTGCCTGATTGCTGTGCATGGCAACTCCAGGGGTTCATCTGACTTGATGTGGCCCTGTTCTCAATATTCTGTGGACCTGACTGGTCTATACCATAGCTGGTTGTCAGCTGATGGCTTTACTTGTCTGCTAGGGTCCTAATCTGCTGTGTTGGTGTGTCACTATGGATGACATGGCAATGGATCATGGAATGTAGATCATCCAAATGCAGATATGTCTTTGATGGTGTGGTCCCTTCTCTGGTGAACTAAGCTATACCAGCTGACAATTTTCCTGTGACTCGGCTGATAGAGTGATGATATCGGGTGCAAACAACCAACTGGCACTGGGTCTGGATGGCATACATGGGATACAACTTGATTGTTGAGCATGGGCTGATACTTGCCTTACCACAGAAAAATGCTGGAGTTGCTTGGAGTTGCTCATTGCTATCGCAGAATACCTGCGGATGACTCCTATACACCCCTAGCTCGGAATGATGCTCATCACCGCCATGCCCCATATTGTCAACTCCAGCAATTCCACAGTCTACCCCATCGACTCCGCCAACTCCACAGTCTACCCTGCCAAGTCTGCAGTCTACTCTGCCAAATCCGCATCAATTCCACCAGTCAAACCCGAGCCAGTAGCGAATGCCCAGAATAAAGATGGAGAACATGTTCAGTTTCATGGAAAAGATGGTCCAGAGCTCACAACAGACCCAGACAATGCTGCAGTCGCTAACCCAGTCAGTCACAACAAACCAGACTCATGCACCAGCCCTGCAGAATTGTGCGCCAGCCCTGCTGGAATTGGTCACAATCCATGCCAGCTCCTAGTTCTAATGCAGTCCCACTAGGATCAAGTTCCAGATTTCATCCCATGACAACCACCAGGAGTCAATGGCAACAGCAAGCACCGCACCAATGCTAAGTTATGAGACAACAGTAGACCCTGTGGATGAAGTCAATGAAGAAATCAAGCAGATGCAAAGGACTCTTGTAGTGTTGATAGGTTCACTCCACTATTAGAAATAGGGAGGAAAGAGAAGGGGTGAGGTCACAAAAGAGTTTCCATCAACTCTGGTGCACTTGATGACAATGTTACACTGCATGGAACTGGCAGAGTTCACAGATAATAATGTTATATGTGGTGTGCGAGTGTGTAGCAATGAGAGCACAAGCTGCGGAGTAGAGTGAGACAGAGGACATAGATGAGACTTAGAGGATGTGAAGAGGAGCTGAGACTCGAAGAGAACTGGGGTGTACTATATTATTTTTCTATCTGTTGTACAGGAGCTTATATATGTTTTTCTACCTTACTAATAACGAAGTAACTCTGTAAATTTTCACCTTGCAACCATATATCCAAATCCATCTTGAAAGTCTTCACACAATGGGGCTATCTGAGGGACGCAATGGTAGTATAGGAGCACTGTGGTGGGAACCAATGTTGCGGCCCGACACGGAATGCTAATAGAGTCATAGACTGGCAATAGACATTGCTGATTGCTGTTGGTGGCAACTCCGGGATTCATCTGGCTTGATGCATCCCTGTTTCTCTATTTTCCATGGACCTGACTGGTCTATGCCATAGTTGGTCATCAGCTGATGGGTTTACCCATCCACTAGGGTCCTGATCTGCTATGTCAGTGCATTGCTAGGGGTGCCTTGGTGGCCACATAGGGGTGACCCTTGGATTGTAGATCCTTCCTAACATGGGTGTAGTATTGATGGTAACAGTCCCTTCTCTGGTGACCTAAGCTGTGCCAGCTGATAGTTTTATGTGAATTGGTTGCCTGTGTGCTTTATTGGAGGCATATGACTGACTAGTGTGGTGTTTGGACTGCATATGTGGGAGATGACTTAGCCATTGGGCATGGATGATGCTTGCCTTATAGTGGATAATTGCAGAGTTGGCGGAGTTGCTCATTACTAGTGTGGAAGACTTGCAGAAGACCTCAGGATGAGTACAGATGCTAAGCGATGGGGTCAGGGCACATATAATCCTAGTGAGGGTAAGGCTTCTAACGTCTAGTGCTGAGTGTTATGAGCATAACTCACTACCTACAAATTTCACAGTAACAATGTCGATGATGATTATGAAGATACGGACTTGAGGAGTCGGATTCTATTTTTCTTTTCCTTTTCTCTTTCTATTTGGACTCAAACATAGAGATGCAAGGGCCAGGACGAGACGCCACTAGGATGGGAAGCCTATGCGAAAGCTGCAGCCCTTATTAGGAAGGAGGTTAGGTCAGCACCGGCTATGGGACTAGACCAAGTGCCGACTTAGGAGATGGCCCGATGATGGGCCTACACTATGACAGGATTCATGAGTGGCATGGTGCCTGAGGGGCAACATGGGAATGCCTGAAGGTACTGGTGACTTGGTACTGGCATTGGCAGGAACAGCTGAAGGTGCTATACAATAAGATGCTGCTGTATATGGAGAGATTGGGATGGTTATGGTCATATGGGCGCAAGTTGGCTGCTGCACATTGCCTTCTTATTGTGAGGGGCTTTAGCTGCGCACTGACTGCGCACAGACCTTGGGGAGATGTATATAAGGGCTGTAGTTTAGTATAGGTAGCCCTTAAGTCTCTAGATAGTTTTTGTCACCTAGACATTACTAGACAGAGCAATCAGGATTTGTCTTTGGCCTAACAAGCCATCACTGTGGGACATTGAGGGTTGTGTTTAGGGACCTCCTAACACTGAGACTGGTCTGTTTGATACCTATACACCATCACATCAGAATGATGCTCATCAGTGTTGCAAGCAGCAAAAAAGAATAAGGTAGTACCTGACAGAGTAGGGACCCTGCCATGAGCAAAGAAAAAGGAATCATGACCAGCAGCAGCAGCAGCACCACCAGCCCCAACACCCAAAGAAAGTACCTCACAGGAAGTTGCCAGGACCAGAGATCAGCCACCCATGCACCCTTTTTACCAGCTACTGACAGAGCAACCATTTGGAGCAAAAAGCAAAGACCCATTGTACACCACTACCACTCCTGCTGATGAGCATCATTCTGAGGTAGGGGTGTAGAAGAGTCATCTGCAGGTATTCCATGATAGCAACAAGCAACTCTGAGCAACTCCATGATTATCTGCAATTATCTGTGGAAAGGCAAGCAGTGCCCATGACCAATGAACAAGTCACCTCCTGCATATGCCATCCAAACCCCATGCTCAGTCAGCCATTTGCATCTGATGTCAGCACACCATTGGCCAAGTTGCATAAAATTGTCAGCCAGCATAGTTTAGATCACCAGAGAAGGGACTGCCACCATCAAGCCATATCCACATTTGGAAGATCTACATTCCATGATCTAATTGCCATGTCATCCATAGTGATGCACCAACACAGCAGGTTAGGACCCTAGCAGATGAGTAAAGCCATCAACTGATGACCAGCTATGGTATAGACCAAGTCAGGTCCACAGAATATCAAGAACAGGGACATGTCAAGTCAGATGAACCCCAGAGTTGCCACCAACAGCAATCAGGCCAATCTATTTCAATCTGACAAGTCTATTAGCATCCTGTGTAGGGTCACAGTATTGGTTCCCACCACAGCACTCATATTCCACCATCGTGTCCCTTAGCTAGGCTAGCCCCATTGTATGAAGACCTTCAAGACAGATTTGGATATACGGTTGCGAGGTGAAATTTTACAAGAGTCACTTTGTTATTTAGAGTAGGAAAAAGTATATAAAGCCCTGTACAGTATGATATGATAGCTTAACATACCAGATTAGATCCCAGAATACAGTATCCCTTCAAGCCTCAGCCTTTAGTCTTGCCCTCCTCATCTCATTCACATCTCTTGTTGTACTCTGCATCCCACATTAACTGCTGTCACAAACTTGCACACTTATAGTGTGTTATTATCTGCAAAATCTGCCAGTTCTGTGCAGTGTAGTGTTATCATTGAGCACACTGGAGTTGATGGGAATTCATTCACAACCTCACACCTTCTACTCCTCCCTATTTCCAATAGCAGAGTGAGCATATCACCATGCAAAACCCACAAGCCATTGATCAGAGTTTCAAATGCATCCTCACAAGCCCTGCCATGAACCTTAGCTTCGAAGAGCTCCTAACAGCCTCGCCTGATGTCTGCCACAAGATATGTGAGTTCTCAACTCCATGCTGTGTCCCAGTTGCCAACTCTGGCAACCCTGCTACAGCCCTGACCATACTCCACAGACCACCTAGATTCATCAAAATGCATGAGGAGCAGCAGCAGGATTTTCAGTAAGCCTCGAGGAAATGATCACAAGTCACAGAGAGGATAACTGTAGTGCCACAATCAAACCAGTCCAGCAAAAGCCCAGCAAGATAGAAGCCAGTACCCCAGTAACTAGCCCCAGCCCCCACAAGACAGACCCCAACATTTACACATCAACCCCACTGTCCTCTGTCCTTGATAGTCAGCCTGCCAAGTTTAGTCCACCATCAAGTCCCACAATTTTGCAAAGTTCAGCCAAGTTTTCAGTAGTCAAGTCCTCAGTAGCAGCCACCAAGTCCCAAGAAGTACATATAGTCAAGTCTAGCAGCCCCATCAAACCCTGTCATGCCCCAGCCAATTCTGCCCTAACTCCATCACTTCAAGACCAGAACATTGGGCACCTCATGCAAGTACTGTGACAGCTCCACTATTCCACTTGCCACCTATGGGCGATGTATGAAGATATATTAAGTAGCAACAGCAACAGCAACAACAAATCAGTACCTGACAAGTGGCCAGACATAGACAATGATCCCAACCCAGGAGGCAGCTACTGAAACAGATGACATGAAATTCTGCAAGATACCCAGTACATAGCCACATCATTCACCATTTTTCGTTTGTCAAGATTTTATTTCTATTTCATTTCAACTGCCAGCAATTGACCATCCAGTTCCTTTGTGTGACTGACTGAGGACAGTCAGATTTTTAAGTGGGGGGGAGATGATGAGCATCATTCCAAGGTAGGAGTGTAGAGGAGTCATCTGCAGGTATTCCATGCTAGCCATGAGCAACTCCAAGCAACTCCACAATTATCTGCAATTATCTGCAGTAAGGCAAGTGTTGCCCACAACCAACAATCAAGTCACCTCCTGCATACACCATCCAAACCCTGCACTCAGTTGGCTATTTGCATCCAACCATTGGCCAAGTCACATAAAATTGTCAGCTGGCATAGTTTAGAT
The DNA here is from genome assembly GCA_023014405.1 of Amanita molliuscula. NCBI lineage: Eukaryota > Fungi > Basidiomycota > Agaricomycetes > Agaricales > Amanitaceae > Amanita > Amanita molliuscula. The sequence continues at coordinate 12,155 of JAEBUP010000006.1, forward strand.
CACCAGAGAAGGGACCACCGCCATCAAGCCATATCCACATTAGGAAGATCTACATTCCAAGATCCAATCACCATGTCATCCATAGCAACACACCAAAGCAGCAGATTAGGACCCTAGCAGATGAGTAAAGCCATTGGCTGATGACCAGCTATGGTATAGACCAATCAGGTCTGTGGAATATAGAGAACAGGGCTGTGTCAAGTCAAATGAACCCTGGAGTTGCTGCAAATGGCAATCAGGCAAGTCTATTTCAATCCAATGAGTCTATTAGTGTCCTGTGTTGGGTTGTGGTTCCTACCACAGCACTCATATTCCACCATTGCATCCCTCAGCTAGCCCTATTGCA
>JAEBUP010000006.1:1820000-2059440 GCA_023014405.1 Amanita molliuscula
TCATAAGCCCCATGTCTGTGTATTACAGGGCAGAGGGAAGAATATACCAGGTGGGTGCATCTACTATAGGAGTAGTTAACAATGGATTACAAAAGATCATATGTCATTAAACCCAATTATTGATACCCATTGATTTGGTAAATATAGGTCTACATGCTGCCTTGGTTTTTGGAAGTAGTTGTTAGCCACTTGGGGTCATTGTCAAATTCACCAGAAGATATAGATTGCAACAGACAGAATTCAATGCCTGGAGAACATGACATGTATAGTCAGCTGAAAAATACCTGAGTAATTGTCATCAGTCCACACCAAGAGAAACTTCTACATATGTGGAAGGGTCTGAGAGCACCTGGGCAACCAAATACTATGCATGGAATTGGAGGCCAGAACAAGGATGATCAACATACATGTCAATCATCTGCTATTGATGTAAGTTGGTCCTACAATACATGTAGGGGATTGTGCTCAGTATGTTACAGAGACCCTGATGATGCTGATTTATGAATGTTTCATGTTGGACCTCTCAGGCCAGATCTCCAGGATTGTTGGCCCATATTCTCTTTGGAACCTAGGCAGGAACCATCAAGGACACCTCTGCCTAGTCTGTCAGAAATTGATCCATTCACTCAGCAACCAGTGCCAGTGCCTGCAAATGGTCAAGCTGACAATGCAACACATCCTGGCTCAGTTGACAATGTGACAGATCTGTCCAGCCTTTCACCTTCAGGGACAGAAGTTGTCAAAGAGATGATATCTTATGGTGATTTGAGTATGTCAACACATTACAATTTGTACAGTGCAACCAATTAACTCTGATATTAGCTCTCCCTGTAACATGGATGTTCAAGTATGGGCTGATCAATAAGCATGTTTGGGCCATTGTTATGAATAGCAAACCTGATTTCATGGAAGGTGTAGGGTTCAGGAAAGGAAAATTAGAGGGCAAACAAGTACTGATTCTGTCAGGTGAGAGTCCTGCAGCTGTCTGTGTTCACCATCAGCAGAGGATGTATACAATACCTGCCTGGTTCCTCTTCCCTGCTATTCCAACTTCAAAGGGGCAAATGGTCATTGTCTTCCATGGAGATAAAGCTGGTGAAGAGTTCAAAACATGCCAGCAAAATGAAGATGGCATGTTCCTTGTGGCTTGACAAGGTAGTTCAGGAGCACCAGTGTGCAGCATTGAAGCTTGCCAGCTGGTCAAAAGTGATCTGAAGTAGGGGCTGGGCAACTAACTACTCACAACTAGCCACTCTGGTTTGTTCCAGTGACAATAACCTGTATCTACTCTCCTACAGCACTACATGTGCCTTTGTTTATTTACATCAAGCTATTCCAAGACAACATGTACTTTTTATTTATCATATAAGTGACAGGTGTTGCAGTGAGTTTGTGAACAATTGATTCATGCATGGTCACACACTTTTTGTCCAATTTGGCACAGCAAATCCGTTGTATCTTGTGAATAACTCATCATCCTACTGTTGAATAAATCTGATAAAATGAAAAGAAATCCTCTGAGTCCTAACCCAACCCATCCAAAGCTCTAATAAGTCCATCATTGCCATTGTTACTGTGATATGTCTTTTCTAGTCACACAAGGGTATCTTGAAGCCTTCCCAGAATTATTCCATCAACCAGATTGTTGACTCCTGTATGGTCCCTATTTCATGACTTAGGGGCTCCTCTCCAGCTTGTAACAGGCAGTTTCTGTGACTTGTAGTTACTTAGTAGTTTTGTCAATCACATTTCCATGCTTAAAAAAAAAAAAGGTGTGTGCATTATACAAATAAAATTTCTTCTTTAGGGTACTTTTCAGAAGAAGGAACAATTTCCTTCTTCTAGCAAATTTTTTATCAAACAATCTGTCTGCAGGATCATTTGAGGATATTGATTTCGAAGCAGACTGAACAAAAGAAGTTATGAGAACTTTAACAAGATTTTTGTGATACAATTGATATTGGTTTTAGTCGTTTAGTACTTTGATTTTACGGAGGCAATGTCTCTGGTAGTTTACGAGTCTCCCTCAATATAACATTTCTATGCGGAAAAAAAAAACTCGGTTAGTCAGAAAAAATTATGGGGTATGGGAGAGTATGGGTTTCGAGGGGTATGGGTTATGAGGGAGTTGACTGTACGTAGACAATAAGAAAGCGGTGGGAATAGTTTGAAAATAAAATAAAATATGGTCGCCTCCGGTATTCCAACAGTATAGAGTACACAGGTTCAAGAAACAGTCATTTATCATTCACTAATGTTCCACATTGACTGCGTAGTCTTGCTTGCGTCTGACTGGAATTCGATATCCCTGTTTAACCTAAGATCAGCTTCTAGTGGGAAATAGCCCGGAGGTAAGAGAGAACGCACGGAGAACTTTGCATCCACTGCTGCACTTTCACTCGACTAGCCTCCTTCGCACGCAACTCTTCCGCCTCCTCTCGCCTCTGTCTTTCTGTAGCCATCAATTCAGGAGTGGTTCCCTTGAGCAACATGGAGAGCGCAAGGACGCTGTCCATCGCCCGAAGCATTCCATCTGACATGTTCGAGCTGTGATTTCTCCCTCTCGGCCGTCTATTGGGTTTATATTCACCGTCGTCGTCGAGGCCATCAGATTCTGAGGAACCATCGCCGTCACTTGAGGGCAGAGAGGCTGGTGGTATAGGTATGGATTTATAGTGCTCGGCAAAACGGTGCTGCATCACTTCCTCGATGTCCTGTCCACTGCCCCAGCGTCGATATGCAGCAACACCATACATGAAGTCAAGGATGACTGTAGATGGTGGCGATATGCCCGTACCGGCGATGCGCGCGTCACATTGCGGAATCGGAAAACGGCTAGCGTCTGGTTTCAAATGATGCAATGTGATGCGACTAGGTGGTATTGGATCTCCCTCAACCCTAGAGATGTCGGCAGGGTCCAAAGCAAAGTTGGGCGTCTAGAGATCACCAGATTCAGAATTTTTCGGAATTTATGTCTACTTCACGTACCTTTATAAAAGCGCTGCGCCCAAGCGCGAAGAACGCATGCAGATCCTTTCTCAAAAACATCCCGTTCTCAACAGAGTTAATGCCTAGAATATCAGGTTCTAGAGCGGGGTCGTACGAATTGATACGATCTTGGAGAACAACCCCAATGTACTAGGAGGGCGTTTAGCAAGGCGGTGACATGGAACAATGACGACGGATACATACCTCATCGCCCTTGCTTTTGGCGAGTAGGTGTGCTGCATCGCACACACTGCCATCAGTCCCTGTGAAGACGCACACAGGGCCATCGCGCGCCATGACATCACGGCGGAAACGTGAAGAGCGTGGCGTTTGCTCAGAGGAGGTGATTCGATCGTTCATTCCATTGTAGTCGACGAAATGATAATCCCCTATAGGGGCGTAAACCAAAATATTAGCGATAAGCGACAAATATGGGATCCGCGAATATTACCCTCAGGAGTATAGTAGTAAGCTTCGGCAATATGATCAAGGGAGATACTGTCATAGTCGACAGGGCGGCCATTGGGCATCGCAGAGAGATCTCCACGGACGCCACAAATGGCGAATGTAACAAATCGAAGCCATTTGACAGGGCGGACGGAGAGCCTCTCGATGTCACAGAAGGGGATGGAGAGTGCGAGAACTTCTCGGTCTTCGATGTGCAGGTAAACATTCACCATGTTGGTGGCAAGTTGGTCGGAGGAATGTTAGTGCAGAAATGTTGGTATATTTCAGTCGGAGTTTTTGAGGCTGAGTGAAACATCCATGCAAGGCACCTTGACTCCACACCATCATCATCCCCCTGTAAGTGATGTCAACTGGCTCCATCCACTCATTTATTGCCCTTTAGTGGGCTCTTGGGCTTTGTGGCACAGTTTGGACTGTTGATGTGGAAAATGCTTTATTGGAGCTGGCACACCAACCAGTTGGTGGCCCACACTTGGTTTAGACTGTCAATGTGGAAAATGCTTTATTGGAGATGGCACACTGACTGATTGGGAGCCTACTCCTTTGCCTGTGGGTTCAGTGCTTGTTAGCACTCAAGTGTTGATCTAGTGCAAGCTAGGGTTTTTTTCTACAGAATAGGTTTTGCTTAGCCAGTGATGAGCACTGGGATGGTAGGCTGATGACTTGCCAAATAAGTTGGAAACTGGTGGGCTCAGGATGAGCCATTATATTGTCCCATAGGATGCACTTTCAGCCAATTAAGCACTGGCAAGTTTTTTGTTTACTATACTATTGCAGACTTGGTTCATACTTTCTTACTGCTGACATGAACTTCAGATTGTGATACATGGGCTTGGTCCCATTGTTTGGTATGAGCATTTAACCCCATGCCCTATCAGGCACAGTATCCCAGGCAGAGTTTTATGTGAGATCCCAGTTGAGAGCTGTATGCTTCATCCCAGTCACCCCCCACCCAATGGCCTAGTGGCCATTGGTGTGGTGGGTGACTTTGTTGTGAAATTTTATGTGATATCCCAGTTCAGAGTTTTATGTTATATAGCTACTAATCAGAGGGTGTATCATACATTATTTTCTATCTATAAGTTACAAATTTAATCCTTGCAGTATTTCATTATATACTATGTTGGGTATTTTTTTGCTTTCATTATCCTCCCTCCAGAAGTGCACCTTGACAATGCCACATACATCTGCCCATGTGAGAATACATCTGTCTGTAGTTTCAGCCCCACAAACTTCACAGACTGCCCTTGAGACTTGTTGATTGTCATGGCAAATGCCAGTCTCATTGGAAACTGTCTTCTTTTCACTGGAATAGGCAGGTTCTCTGCTGATGGCTGCAGTGTAATCCTTGGAATCAATGCAATCTTCCCAGAAAATCTCTCATCTCCAGAAATGATTTCACATTTCACTACTCTGTCCTTGATCCCTTTGACCACCATTCTGGTCCCATTGCACAGTCCCCTAGCTGGATCAAGATTTCTGAGAAGCATCACTGGACTCCCTATCTTCAATGCCAACTTGGACAATGGCAGTCCACTTGCATTCAAGGAGTTCAGGTATTCCACAGGATAAGGCTGGTATCCATCTTGAGCCTCATGTTCCAAATCAATTGAGTCTGCACTGTGGAGAACTTTTTCTATCCCTGGCATCATCTCAAGGACCACTTTGTTGATCTTATCCACATCATCATTTTTGCAGCACAGAATGGTTCTGTCCAAGTAGTATTGATTTGGTTTGTTGCCCAGATGAATCTCAGGATATGCATGTCCAATCAAGTTTTCCATGGTACTTGGATTGCAGCACATGTTTTCTGGAATTTGCACCCCCCCATCCCCATGGATGTTAGTCCCTGCTCCAATCTGCAATAGCCAAGCTGCATGTGCTTCACTGTCAGGAGTTCTCTCCAACCTCATATTATGAGTCAAATAATATACTTCCACCATCCTCCATAGTTCACTTCTTGCAATAGATGCTGCCACAGTTTCTTGTCTCAACCCCTTTGGCACCACTGGCAGAGTCTGATGAAAATCCACTCCAAACATCACTGTGATCCCAGCAAATGGCATATCTCCCCTGTTCAGGAGATCCCTCAACAGTCTATCCACAGATGATACTGCATACTTGTGTTGCATGGGGACCTCATCCCAAATGATGATCTTGGTGTGTTCCAACACCTGATGCATCTGTGAATTGGCTCTGACTTTGGCTACAGATTTTTCTGTTGCTGGAATAGGAATCTTGAATGTAGAATGGGCTGTCCTTCCACCTTACAGCAACAGAGCAGCAATTCCAGATGATGCCACACACAGAGCTACCTGATTCTGTGATCTGACAGCAGCAGCAATGGTGTTGCATACAAATGTCTTGCCACACCCTCCAGCACTGTGGACAAACAGAAGTCTTCCTCTGTTGTTGTTGACAGAGTCCATGGCAGCATTGAACACATTTCTCTGCTCATCATTGAACCTGCCCACATTCACAGTCATCAACTCAGCTTGCTGTACAGGGTCATACTCCAACTGCTGTGCCAACAGGAAGTTGTCCATAATGTCCTCCCAGGATTGACCATCAACAGGTCCTTGAGGCAATGGCATAGATGGAAAGTCTGTCAATGTCTTTCCAGACCTCATGAGAATCTTGTTCAGCAAGTGTAACCCATAGTCATGGATCTTGGCATCTTCAAACTCAAGATTCTAGTACTGAGGCTGTCTCTGAAGCCTTCTTCTCAAGTCATCACAAATGGAACCCTTGTACCTGTCCCACAGTATTTCAGGAGATACTGGAAAACAACTGAGAAGAATCACTGCAAACAGTGATCTCAAAGCAGACCCAGTCTGCATCTGTGATGCCTCTCTGAGACATTGATCCCATTCCCTGTCATCCTCAAGTAATCCTCTTGCAAAGCAGGCCTCTTTGTAAGTGGGATACACATGGTGATCCACCTTCCTCAAGTCCTCATATGATGTTGCCCCAGCAACCACTGTCAGAAGCAGTCTCAGGTAAAATCTTTCTCCCTGTTAGGATCGATGCCCTTGGTTCATTATCAAATCAACAATGACGACTAGAGTCTCGGTCTAATCCCAGTCACTGGACAAGAATGCCGTTCAACGTCGTGCTAGGCAGCGACGAAGGTAGCTTGAGCGATAAAGAGGACGAGAGTGAGAGGGTTGTTCAGTTAAAGGACAATACTCGATTAAGTTGGAACTGAAGTACTATGGTACATGCAGAGGTTTATATACTGCCTGGAGAACAATGAAGAAGTATAAAAGGAAGTGAAACGAGGGGTAGTTCAGGTAGATGAAACAAGTATCAAAGTATAGTGATGAAGTGAAGAAAGGTTATTGTAATAAGTAAGCGTAAGAGAAAGAAGTTGTAACATTACCCCCTCCCTATGCGAGAAGTCACCGACTTCTTAAGGCCAGCCTTGAGTTGTCCAGGCATGATCTGCTCTAGACTCGTACCAGTGGACGATGTTTTCGATGTCCTTTTGCACTGTATCAATGTGCCATCATATGGAGTTGAGGGTGACTTTCAGTTGACGAAGTTCACGGAGCGCAAGATCTCATTCTGTGTAGGTCATGGCATTGGGGTCGGTGGTGAGGGTGAGTCCTACGAGGGCTCCGAGTGGGGCAGAGAGGTCTCAGAGATTGGCTGTAATGTATGAGGCTTCTAGAGAGGCGGTGGCAACGAGGGGGTTCGATCTGGGGATAGGTGCGGGAATGACTTCTTCTGCGATAGGTGGTCCCTCGGCGAGTTCAGGTGGGTGAACATGTAGGTCGTCGTCGGCGTAGATCATTGTCTCGGTTTCGACAAAGATTTCGAGGGGTGGTGTGAAGACGTTGAGCTCGGGGAGTTTTTCGGGAAAGGAGTAGGTGAGAGCGAGGGTAGTGAGGAGGGTGGCGAGAACGAGTCCCCCGATGAGGACAGAGGGGAAGAGAGTGGAGATGAGGGCGACGAGGATGGCGATGAGCAAGAACATTTGTGTTTTGTGACATTGGTTGGAAGGCTAGGAAGTGGGAGTCTCGTTTTTTATAGGTTGACTTCGTCGAAGTATTCCACGTTCCAGAATGAATCGTCTGCATCAATAGAGAGGATGTTTCGTAAGAGTTGATCGGCCAATGCTTCTGGTCTGGGAGTATTAGGTCGCGTGGGAGGTCTTTCAGCCAAATATGGTTCGTGTAGTGGTCTAGGCGGAATTCAATGTGTAATCATTCCCTGGTTTGTGTGATGAATGATGCCCGTGATCATTGGGTATCCAGGTTCCCATTCAAAGTTGCAGTAGTGGGGTGGTGGCGGCGGATTCGGGTATGGAGGTGGTGTCCCTCTGTGTGGGATGTATAGGTAGTGCGGGGGTAAGTTAAAGTTCAGCCGTCCACTGGATGGGAACTTGATTTTGTCTGGGAATAGTGCCTCTGTCTGGTGTAGGCAGGTCACTCCCGCCGCTTCCAGGTCTCTTGTTTGGTCAATGATCCATAAGGTCAGTGCTCTTCGTGCTTCTCTGACATGGCGATCCCTGCTGATGGCGTCGGTTGGTGTCTGGGAGTCGGAGCTGATCTGTGTCTTATATACTGGGTGTAGTGACGGTACTTTTGTTCGATAGAGCAGGATTTTGCGTAGTTCAATGAAGGCTGTTCCTATTGCGCGTCGTCCTTGGTGGGGATGGGTTCGATCAGGGAGTTGGATGATTAGGTGTCTAAGTTTTGGAATAGATTGTCTGGGAGAGAATCGGGAGTAGGGAGAAGCGATGTTTTTGGTATATCTAGTATTCTGTCTGAGGATCTGTTTGTTGCGATACTGGACCATAGTTTTCATAGCAGGTCTCGGTGGTTCTTATATGCTTTAAGGATGTCCGCAGCATTTTTCAGATTTGTTTCAGGTTCCCATGAGTTTTCGTTTGGTCCATACCCTTTCCATTTGACTAGGTATTGATAGCCGGTTCCTCGTTTTCTGTGTGTGATGATTGCTTCTATTTCAAATTCTTCTTGTCCATTGATGAGGTCAGGGGGTGGTTTCATGAAGTTTGGTCCATGTGCCATTGTTTCCTTATATGGGGTTAACAATGTAGTATGAAACACGGGATGGATGCGCCATTGTTTGGGGAGTTTCAGTTTGTAAGTGACAGGTCCTAGTACTTGCTCAATCATGAAGGGTCCTTCTCTTTTGGGCGCTAGCTTCCTTGACTCATAGGGTATTCGGAGGTTTCGATTTTCGAGCCAGACTTTGTCTCCTTTCTTGAATCTGATACTTTTGTCTTTTGTTCTGAGCGCTACCATTTGTCTAGCGAGTTCTTGTGTGGTGAGTGCTTCTTCTCTAGCTTTTTGTAGCATTCGTAGTCGGTTTTCAGCTGCTGGGGTCGTCATAGGGGATGCGGCTGTGGGAATAGTGACAGGGTCTATCCCATACATTAGCTGAAATGGTGATGCTTTGATGGTATCGTGGTGTCGGTTATTGTGAGCAAATTCCGCAATTGGTAGTAGTGATTTCCATCTGTGCGGTTCGTTTGTGCAGAACATTCGGAGGTAGACTTCTAGTTCTTGATTGACTCGTTCTGTCTCACCGTCTGTCTGGGGGTGGTAGGCTGTGCTCATTCTATGGTTTATTCCCAGCGCTTTTCCTATTTCTCGGAATACTTTAGATGCGAACTGCGGTCCTCTGTCAGATATGAGGATATCGGGTAAACCGAATCGTTTGAAGTTTTCATTTATGTATAGATCTGCGGTTCCTAGTGCGTCGATCGTTTTGTGACAGGGGGAAAAGGTTACCCCCTTTGTAAGTCCATGGTCCACCGTGACCATGATTGAGTCGAAGCCGTTGGCGATCAGTAAGTCTGTGATGAAATCGATTGTGACTTGTTGAAAGGGTCAGGTTGCATTAGATTTGATCGGTTGTAGGGCAGGGGTGTTGGGGTGAGTGTTTACTTTCATTTGCTGGCAGAGCGCGCATCCTTCGATCCATTCTCTGGTATGTTTGTTCATTCTGGGCCACCAGTAGTTTCATTTGAGTAATTCTAGAGTTTTAAATCGTCCCGGGTGCCCAGATGTAGGTGATTCATGCGTCAGTTTAATGAGCTGAGTGCACAGTCCATCTTGATCAGGTACATAGGTTTTTCCTTGGTAATGCATGATGTGGTCGACGTATGTCCAGTCTTGCAGCTTTGACTTTATTGGTGGTGCTCGATGATTCTGGATTACTTCAACTAATATTTGTCTGAAGTTGTCCTTAATCATGCCTTTGCGCAACTTCTCTGCTAGGTCATCTGCTATAAGCCTGATGAATCGTTCAGGTGGTAACACCGTGATTTCTTCTGGGGTGTCATCCATTCCAGTGTGGTCTGGTCGTCGAGATAGGGCATCTGCTTCAAACATCTTAGTTCCAGGGACATGCTCTATTCGGAGGTCGAATTCGCTTAAGAAGGAGGACCATCTGGCTTGTCTGGGGGTAAGGCGTTGTGGGGTTCAATAAAAGGATAAATTCTTGTGATCACAATGCACAATAGTGGTATGAGGTGATCCATGAAGAAAGTGTCGCCATGCTGCGAGTCCTTTGACGATTGCCAGTAGTTCCCTGTCGTAAATCTGATAGTTTTGCTCTGTCATGGTCAGGGCATGTGAGATGAAGCCGCAAGGGTGTAGGAGTCCTGCTTCGTCGGCTTGTTTCAGTACTGCTCCTGTTGCTTTATTCAAGGCGTCAGTTTGCAGGATGAATGGTCAGGTGACATCTGGCATCCGGAGTACAGGGGCTGTTGTAAAGCGTTTTTTTAGGTTGTTAAATGCCTCCTGTCGTTCTGGTGTCCAGAGGAACGCTTCATCTTTTCTTGTGAGATCAATAAGTGGTCGAGCAAGGGTTGCGAAGTTTCCAATGAATCGTCGATAGAAATTTCCAAATCCTAGGAAGGATCATACTTGCTTGACTGTTGTTGGCGTCGGCCAATCTGCTATTCCTGCCAGTTTAATCGGGTCCATTGTTATCTCCCCAGGTCTAATGACCATTCCGAGGAATTCGATTTCCTGAGTGCAGAACTTGCATTTTTCGAGTTTGAGGAATAAATCGTTTTCTTTCAGTCGTTCTAGGACGCGTTTTGTCCGAGTTTCTAAGTCTTTGGGTGTTGTTCCACATATTAAAATGTCATCCATGTAAATGATTAACCATCCTTCGTTGATCATGTCTTGGAAGTATTCGTTCATCATTGTCTGGAAAGTGGATGGGGAATTGCATAGGCCAAAGAACATGACTGTTGGTTCGTATAGTCCCTTGTTCGTTATGAAGGCTGTTTTCCATTCATCTCCTTCTTTTATCCAAACGTTGTTGTATCCCCATCGGAGATCTAGTTTTGTGAAATATTGAGCGCCGGATAGTTTGGTCATTAGATCAGAGATCAATGGTAGTGGGTATGCATTCTTTATTGTCCATTCATTCAGGTATCGGTAGTCTTGACATGGCCGAAGCGCTCCGCTTTCCTGTTTTGTGACGAAGAAGAATGGCGAGGCTTGTGGGGATTTGGATGGTCTAATATATCCTTTAGCTAGCTGTTCTGTGATCCATTCATCGAGGGATGATTGCTCTTTTATTGATAGTGGATAGATTAGTGGATAGATTTTGCTGACTTTTGGGGTAAATCCGGCTTTGAGATCAATTGCATGATCCCATGTGCGTCTGACTGGGAATCGTTCTGAAGGCGCTTTTTCGAAGGTAGATTTCCATCCTTGGTATTCATCTGGCAGCGTTGTTATGGTTTCTTTGCATAGCGTGTGTTCTAGTGCTTGTGATGCCGAAGTTTTAACCCTGATCCAGTATTCGTCAATTTCCTGATCTAGGTTCCTTTCTGTCTGCTTTGTCGGTTTGTATAGGGGTTGGTAATCGAGCTCAAGGGTCCGTTCCTTCCAGTTTATTGCTGGGTTGTATTTTTCTAACCAGGGGAGTCCGAGTATAAGTTTTTGATCTCCCAGTTTAGTGATTAGGAAGCTTGTTTCGATTTGTAGATTTCCGATGTGGTAGGGGATCTTGACTTTATGTGTGATCATTCCATTTAAGTTTACTGTTCCGTCGGCGTTCTTAACTTGTATTGGTCGAATTAGTGGTTTCTTGTTCATGGTTTTCGTTATAGTTTCGTCAATGAAGTTTCCTTCTGCTCCGCAGTCAACAAGGGCAGATATCTCAGCAGGTAATTCGGGTGATTGGACAGTTATTGAGAGTCGTTGATTATTATTCGATCTTACTATTACAGAGTCGAGTGCTAACTGTCCATAATCGTTCTTGGAGGTTCCAACCGCTTTCTGGTTCCTCCGCTTTAAAAACCCTCAGTTTCAAGGTCAGTGAGGAGAGTTTCTCGTTCCTCTGTGCTGAGAGCCACAATCATAGTGCGAATTTTCTTAGCGTCGTTATCCTTGGTGATTGTTCTGGTGAATCATCCTGAAGGGGGCAGGTTCTTGGTAGTATCTTTCTTTGGGCAATTTCGGGATAAGTGACCAATGGTTCCGCATCTGAAACATTTCCCAGAGCGCATATATTCTTCTCGTTGCCCATCTGTAAGGCGTCCGGTCGGTATGGTATGGATTGTTTTAGGTCCCCCTGTTTTATTGAATCGACACCCTGTATCAGTTTTCCCTAATGCTTTCATCATTTCCCATGCTGCATTGAGTTGTTCCGCTTTTCTGTAGGCATCTGTGATAGTTTTAAAGTCGCCTTGTCCTTCGAGGATCTTAGCAGCGATGGTGGTTGGTAGGCCTCGGACGAATGCCTGAAGTTGGGCGGTAATTCCGGTTAGTCTGGAGGATCCTATGAGCATTCTAAATTTTCGGACGTAGATCGGGACAGTGATCTCTCCTCCAACTTGTAATTTAGTGAGCTCATTCAGCGCCCTGACTGCAGTGTTGACTTCTCCCCAGTCATCAAGGAATCGTTTGACAAAGGTGTCATAGTTTTCCCAAGTAAGTTCGTCTTTTTCATCCAGTTGGTCGCGGATTATTTCTTTCCAGTCGTCTAGTTCCTTTCCTAGGCATTGGAGGACGTATCTGATTTTCTTTTCATGTTTCCCTTCATAGTTGTGGGCGTTTATTGCAAAGAAATCACTAAACCAGTTGATGAATGATTTAGCTTCGGTCCAATCTCCTGTGAAAATTCGTGCTGAGACTGGTTTGATGTCTCCCCTAGGGGCATCGGTGGTTTCGACGTTAGTTGCCATTTGTTTTGTGTCGGTTTCGGTGTCTGTTTCAGGTCTCGGGTTTTCTAGTTCGTATTCGATTTGTTTTTGTTCCAAAAAGGTGTTCCACCCTGTTATGGATGTTTCAGAGAGAGAGTAGTATGGATCAGTACCGTCGAAATCAAATTCCACGTTGCAGTACTCTTCCCACCAAAGGGTTTCTTTGGGTCTTTCGAAACATAGTTCTGGTTCTTCTTCTGGTTCTTTTTGTTCATTTCTCCACTCAACCCAAAGCTTTCCAGGTAGTGAGTGTTCGTTTCCTTCAATGTAATCCCCTTCAAAGTATTCGTCAGATACTGGGGTGTTCCTGTTCTTTCCTACTCCTCGAAATTCCCAACGTTTATTTAGTGTCGAGAAAAAGAGCTCTTGTCCTTCTAGATAATATGTTCCTTTAAAGAGAAAGGAGTCGTTCGGTGGTCTCTGGTTAGAGAGTCTGGTTTCGGGTCATTTCGGATCTATGTTGTCTAGCTAGTGACTGATGCACTAAGCGGTTCAGTGAGTTCCAACTTGTGTTAGGATCGATGCCCTTGGTTCGTTATCGAATCAACAATGACGACTAGAGTCTCGGTCTAATCCCAGTCACTGGACAAGAATGCCATTTGACATCGTGCTAGGCAGTGACGAAGGTAGCTTGAGCGATAAAGAGGACGAGAGCAAGAGGGTTGTTCAGTTAAAGGACAATACTCGATTAAGTTGGAACTGAAGTACTACGGTACATGCAGAGGTTTATATACTGCCTGGAGAACAATGAAGAAGTATAAAAGGAAGTGAAACGAGGGGTAGTTCAGGTAGATGAAACAAGTATCAAAGTATAGCGACGAAGTGAAGAAAGGTTATTGTAATAAGTAAGCGTAAGAGAAAGAAGTTGTAACACTCCCTGAGTTGGTGATGCAAAGTACATCCTACCAATGGCTGGAGGATGTCTACCTGTCCTGGGTCTCCATTCCTGTGCACTTTTCACATACCAATACTTCTTTGGAAAGTCTTGGTACAGCACTGTCCTTGCAGTAGCATCCATACTGTTCCTCTTAAACCAAGCTGTCAGAGGGGTGAGTTTCAGTTGTCCCCTTGCCACCACATCATTCAGCATGTCATCTGCATTGTAGTACATCAAGTGCTGATCCTTGTCATGTACAGGCAACCTTGTCACTGATGGAACTTCTTTGTGCATGTTGAATTCAAACATATGCCAACATGACTCTGCAGCAGAGATGTATCTTGAATCAATATACTCCTTGATTTCATTCCTCTCCTGACCTCTGCCAATCTCCAGAGTAGTTTTGTCATGTCCCTTGTAGATATACTTGTGGATATATTTGACTGCTTGGACTGAAGCACAAACCTCCACATTGATATGGCAGTTGTACTTTGCAGACAAATAGGGATTGTAAGGAACAACATTACTGTTGTCATATCTGTTGCCATGCTTTTCAAAGAAGATGCCATTGTCAGGCCTGGCATACTTGGGATACCCATCATCACCAAAATATGTGGTTGGACAAAATTCTTTTGGAAACTGCTTTGAGCATCTCCCATTCACCATGCATTTGGCTTGAGGTTTCTCAGCACCACATGGACCATGAACCATGTTCTTGGTAATCACCTCATAGAGCACAGGCTGAGTGAGTTGATCTGGAATCTGTGCAGATACAATGGAATCCACATGTGCTGCATTTCTGATCTTATCCTCTGCATGAAGAAACACCAACAGGTGCATGTGGGAAAGACCCCTCTTCTGGAACTCAATGGTATAGACCATTGCCACAGCTCTGCCAAAAAGTCCCTTTTGAATATCAGGTCTATCAGATGCAGTCTGAGGACTGCCATGGGGTCCAGCTTCTGCCAAAAGAGCCTCCTTCACCTCTGGCCAATTAGGGTTGGCTATCATGGTAATGAATAAGTCTGGCTTTTGGAACTCTCTGCAAATAGCCATGGAATCTTGGAACAGTTGCAGCATATGCCTTTCACTCCCAATATGTGTTGAAGGCAGGATCACCCTTTGACCCATGTTTTCCATAGTGGCATTTCCATTTCTATCACCTTGTTGCATCTCTGAGTCCCTGGTACACATCAGCTCTCAGCTCTCTTTGATGAGCTCTTGCCCAGTTCAAAGCACTCTGCTCTGTTGAAGCCCATCCATCCACAATGTACTGTTGGAACAGCTTGCCACCTCTGAAAAGTGGAGGCTGCTGATCTGGTCTGACATAGAGCCTATATGCATAGGAGCATCTCTGAGTCACCTTGGCAGCTCTAACTCTACCATCAGCTCTTGCCTGAGTTGGGATGTTCATGTGCCACCCATCTTCACCATGTGGAAACAGCAAGACATAGTGCAAGGGGGAGTAGGGCTGGATTCAAATGACTGATCTGATGCAATCCACCACAAAGGTGCAACACAATGTCTCTGTGTTCAGAGATCTCCTCAGAACCATCTCCTGGAATGACAGCTGCAATCTCATCAGCAGTTGGCAAATTGTATCTCCTTGGATCTTGGGTCCTCCTGTCCAAGGCAACAGCACTTGAATGTTTTGCCTTTGATTGGTGGGAGTTTCAGCCATGATTTGGTGGGCTGACTTGTAGAGTGCAACATAGGGATTGGTTTGAAGGATCATGGCTTGCAACTCTATCATGATAGCAGGCTCCAGCTGTGGATTGTTGGCCATCCTCATGTTGATCTGAGTTTCAGCATCATCATAAATGTAAATTTGAGCATAGTGCTCTGGTTGATTGGCAGCAGGGACTAAAGCACCTGAATGGTGATGCAATTCACCTTGAATGCAAAAAGAGTATGGCACAGGGGCATTGTTACAATCTCTTTTCTACACTTTTATCACTGTACTTTGTTACTTGTTTCACCTGCTTGTCTCACCCCTCATTTCACTTCATTTTATACCTTTTCATTGTTCTCTAGACAGTATATAAACCCCCCTCATGTACTGTAGTTCTTTAGTTCCAACTTAGTCAAGTATTGCTCTCATCTGAATGATCACCTTGCTCTCACCTTCCTCATTGCTTGAACCACCTTTGCCACTGTCTAGCACAGTGCCCAAGGGCATCTTTCTCCACTGACTGGGATTAGACTGAGACTCTAGTCATCACTGTTGACTCAGAAATGACAACAAGGGCATCAACCTTAACACAAGTTGGAACTCACTGAACCACTGATGAGTCTACTCTGTCATCACACTGACAATGGAGCAAGGGGGGTGTGAGTCTGTGTAAAGGTTGCCTATCAACTCTGAGGATCAGAATGTCGGGAATGGTCACACAAGCGTGACATGACAGGTGTAGACGGATCCAACTGCGGAAGGCTGGTGGAAGCTGGTGGCAGTGTCCGTTCATTGCTAGGTGACCTAGAACCTGTGGAATATGCAGAACTGTGAAATGTTGCAACCTCCTCTGTTAGGAGGTCCCTAAACATAACCCTTACAATGTCCCACAGTGATGGCTTGCTAGGCCAAAGACGAATCCAATTGCTCTGCTAGTATGTCTAGGTGACAAAAACTATCTAGAGACTTAAGGGGTGTCTACGCTAAACTACAGCCCTTATAAAGTCTCTCCATGGTCTGTGCACAGTCAGCATGCAGCTATATTTCCTCACAATAAGAGGAGAAGTGCAGCAGCCAAGTCTGCACCCATATGACCATACCCAGCCTAATCTCTCCTAATATGGCAGCGCCTATTGTGTAGCGCTTTCAGCTGTTCCCGCCAATGCCAGTACCGAGTCACTGGTACTATTAAGCATTCCCATGTCGCCCCTCAGGTGCTGTGCTGCTCATGTATCCTTCCATGGCGTAGGCCCATCATCGGGCCGTCTCCTGAGTCGGCACTCGGTCTAGTCTCATAGCTGGTGCTGACCTAACCACCTTCCATATAAGGGCTGCAGCTTTCGCATAGGCTTCCCATCCTAGTGGCGTCTCGTCCTAGCCTTTGTTTTTAAATGTTTGAGTCCAAAGAAAGAGATAAAAAGAAAAGAAAAATATAACCCAACCCTCTTTGTCTGTATCTTCGTATTTGTCATTGACGTCGTTACTGCAAAATGATAGGGGCATGAGATATGCTCATAACATCCTCAATATCCCACTGGCACAGAGTTGGTCACATGGGTGTGATGCGACCAGGGTAGACGGACTTGACTGTGGAAGACTGGCGGAGGTGGGTGGCAGTGTCCGTTTGTCACTAGGTGGCCTAGAACCTGCAGAATATGCAAGACAGTGAAATGATGCAACAACTTCACAATCCCGATGGTGCAGAGTTGGTCACGTGGGTGTGATGTGACCAGAGTAGACAGGCCTAACTGCGGAATGCTGGCGGAGGCTTGTAGGTGGTCTAGAGCATGCGGAATAGCCAGAACTGTGGAGTCAGAGCTGTGATGACTACTGCACAAGAGCAAGCATGAGTGAGAACGTTATTCCCACAAGTGAGAGACAAAGGGTAGTGCTCCAAAGTGAAGTCTAGTGTAATGAAGTGAAGTCTCCAGTAAAAGTGAGTATCTACAGCAAATCTGAGGCCTTATGCTACTGATAGTGTGCCTCATCATGTGTGGCTAAGGTAGCATCAATCACCTATTGATGGTCTAGCCTTGGCACTATTCCTGATTTGTGGCTTTGCCTTGTGGCTATAACAGGTTTGGCTGGTGATCCTTGTGTGAGGTGCAGAAACCTCAGAGTTGACACTGCAATGTCGGAGAGAGCAGATCAGTGGCTGTGCCCCATGGAATAGCAGACTGTGCCTTGTAATAGTGAATTTAATGAGTTTTGACAGCAGCAGCAGTGGAGTTGATGGAATGTGACCATGGGAATAGTGGAATCAATGGAATGTGACCATGGGAATAGTGGACTTGATGGAATGTGACCATAGGACTGGTGGAATGTTGATGTGTCTTTCTCCAGCTAGTGATTGTTGAATGCTAGGCATTGGTACTGTTGGGGCTGCATCAGAATGTGTCAGTACTGTCATTGGACACTTGGTTGCACTCAGCCATAGGCAGTGCTCATCACCGCTTAGTGCATTGTCACTAGCTAGACAACATAGATCCAAAACAACCCAAAACCAGACTCTCTAGCCAGAGACCACCAAACAATTCCTTTCTCTATAAAGGAACATACTATCTAGAAAGACAGGGGCTCTTTTTCTCAACAGTACATAAGCATTGGGAATTTCGAGGAGTAGGAAAGAATAAAAACACCCCAGTATCCAATGAGTACTTTGAGGGAGATTACACTGAAGGAGACAAACACTCACTACCTGGAAAACTTTGGGTTGAGTGGAGAAATGAACAGAAAGAACCAGAAGAACAACTAGAGCTATACTTTGACAGGCCAACAGAAACCCTCTGGTGGGAAGAATACTGTGGAGACAAACTTGACCTTGATGATACCAACCCATACTACACTCTCACTGAGGAGGCTATAGCTGGGTGGTATACCTTTTTGGAACAAAAACAGATCAAACATGAACTACAAAACCCAAAACCAAAACCAAAACCTGAAACCAACACAAAACAGATGGCAACCACTACTGAAACTGTTACAAACTAGCCCCTAACCTTTTACCCCTGTTTCAACCCCTGTTTTACCCCTTCTTTCACCCCTTCTTTCACCCCTTCTTTCACCCCTTCTTTCACCCCTTCTTTCACCCCTTCTTTCACCCCTTCTTTCACCCCTTCTTTCACCCCTTCTTTCATCCCTTCTCTCACCCCTTCTTTCACCCCTTCTTTCATCCCTGGACCCCTTGATACTTGTTTCACTTACCTGGGTCCTTAGGTATATAAGTAGCTAGTTATCACTGTAGCTACCCATCTTGACCTTAGTTGAGTAACAGTCTTAGCTCTGTACTTCCTCCTCAGCTATATCACTCTTAGCCTAGGGTTGAACCTTAGAGCTCTGGCTTTTGACCATAACAGAAACTACTGACACTTCGAAAGGAGACATCAAACCAGTTTCAGCACAAATCTTCACAGGAGATTGGACCAAAGCTAGATCATTCATCAATTGGTTTAGCAACTTCTTTGCCATAAACACCCACAACTATGAGGGGAAACATGAGAAGAAGATAAGATACATTCTCCAGTGCCTTGGAAAAGAACTAGATGACTGGAAAGAAATAGTTCACCAAGAATTAAAAGAAAAGGATGGACTCACTTGGGAAAACTATGACACCTTCATCAAACAATTCCTTGAAGACTGGGGAGAAGTAAACACCACAGTCCAAGCACTAAATGAGCTTACTAAACTACAAGTTGGAGGGGAGATCACTGTTCCAATTTATGTTTGAAAATTCAGGATGCTTATAGGATCCTCTGGACTGACTGGAATCACCACCCAACTTCAGGCCTTTGTCCAAGGACTACCAACCACCATTGCTGCTAAAATCCTTGAAGGACAAGGCAACTTTAAAGCTATCACAGATGCCTACAGAAAAGCTGAACAGCTTGATGCAGCATGGGAAACAACAAAAGCATTGGGAAAAACTGCTGAAGCAGGACAACAGTTTAACAGGACAGGAGGATCCAAAACAGTTAACACCATGACAACTGGATGTTTAACTGATGGACAAAGAGAAGAATACATGTGCTCTGGAAAGTGTTTCAGATGCAGAACCATCAGTCACTTATCCTGAAACTGCCCAAAGAAAGATACCACCAGAAGCCTGCCTCCTCCAGGACAATTCACCAGAACAATCACTGAAGACAGTGATGCCAGGGAAATCTGTGCAATGATTGCAGCACTCAACACAGAGGATCAAAACACTCTCCTCACTGAACTCAAAACCAAGGGGTTTTGAAGCAGAGGAACCAGAAAGCAGTTGGAACCTCCAAGAACAATTATGGACAGTTAGCACTCAACTCTGTAATAGTAAGATCAAATAATAACCAACAATTATCAATAACTGTCCAATCACCTGAATTACCCACTGAAATATCTGCTCTCATCTATTGTGGAGCAGGAGGAAACTTTATTGATGACACATGAACAAAGAAACACTAACCTGGCCAATACAAGTCAAGAATGCTGACAGAACAGTTAATTCCAATGGGATGATTACACACAAAGTCAAAATTTCATACCACATTGGAGACTGACAAATTGAAACAAACTTCTTAATCACCAAATTAGGAGACCAAAAGCTCATACTCGGACTCCCATGGTTAGAAAAACACAACCCAGTAATAAACTGGAAAGAACAGATGCTTCAGTTTGATCCCTTCACCCTGGACAAAAAACCAATAAGGCAGATAAAGAAAAACTTAGACCAAGAACTCGACAAGTACTGGATTAGGGTTAAAACATCAGCATCACAGAACTTAGAATATATGCTATGCAAAGAAACTGTGACAACCACTCTACCCAATGAATATCAAGAATGGAAGTCTACATTCGAAAAAACAGCCTCAGAATGATTCCCAATTAGGCATACTTGGGACCACACAATAGATCTCAAAACTGGATTTGCCCCAAAAGTCAGCAAGATCTACCCACTATCTGTTATGAGCATAACTCATCCTATACAATTTTCACAGTAACGACGTCAATGACACTTATGAAGATATGGACTTAGGGAGTCAGATTATATTTTTCTTTTCTTTTTATCTTTTTCTTTGAACTCAAACGTATAGAAACAAGACTTAGGTGATACCATGGTTGCAGGGACTGGCTAGGTTAGGACTGCAACCCTTATAAGGAAGGAGGTTAGGTCAGCATCAGTTATGGGATGTACCGAGAGCCGACTTGGACAACAGCCTGATGATGGGCCTAGGCTATGACAGATACATAGGCCAAACAGCACCTGAGGGGCAACATGGGAAACAGCCAAGTGCAGAGACAATAAGACATGGCCAGATATGGAGAGACAGTGTGTTGGTGTGAGAGGATGATCCCAGGTATGGTCATATGGGTGCAGACTCAGCTGCTGTGCATTGTCTCTATTGTGAGGGACTTTAGCTGTGCACTGTCTGTGCACAGACCAGGGAGCAGGTATATAAGGGTTGTAGTCTTAGGT
The DNA here is from genome assembly GCA_023014405.1 of Amanita molliuscula. NCBI lineage: Eukaryota > Fungi > Basidiomycota > Agaricomycetes > Agaricales > Amanitaceae > Amanita > Amanita molliuscula. The sequence continues at coordinate 1,840,657 of JAEBUP010000006.1, forward strand.
AGCAAGTCCCTAAGACTCTAGATAGTTTTGTGTTCGCTAGACACAACTATAGAGCAACATCTTGTCTTTGGCTTAACAAGCCTCCCTTCTCATAAGTCTTTAGTTGTGTTTAGGAGCAGTCCTAACATAATCTAGAGTCTTTCCATTTCTACCCTGTTGGTCTTACAGCACCAAGCATGCCTTGCTCATCGTTGCTCACAGCGCCAACAGCCTAGTTTGATTCTAAGAGGTAGTAACCGTGTAGCCTGTGACCTCTAGGTGACTTCAACAACAACACACATATTGTCAACAGGCATTGAACAAGATGTCCTCAATTCACCCATTGGGTCTGTCTACCAAACAGTAATGGAAGAGAATACTAGTGTGTTGGGAGAGCATAGGCAGGAGACCACAGACATGCCCTGAGCATAGTATACCGTTATTGCCGAAAAACTCAGGAATGAGAGAACCAACCTGGTTGTTGTGCATATCAAGGCTGAACTAAAGTTCCTCACACACTCCCTGTACAAGCAGACACAAAATTTGCTGCACATCTGATAACTTGGCACAAAGATAGTGAGGCAAATTGCTGGGTGCACACTTCTGAGTAGCTTGTGGACCCATGACAATCAGACAATAACTCCCTTGTTTCCCAAGGGACATCATTGACTGGCGTGGATTTATTGCCAGAGGAACAGATCAAGTGTTGGTGGAGGCCTGAACTTGGTTGAAGATTTTTTACAGTGAAACGAACGACAAGACACAATGCAGTGCTCATTCACCTACATCTTACCATACACCCAGGCGACACTCTCGGAGATCAGGTGCATCTTCGAGGTGGACTGGGTCACTATCGATGACATGGTCCAGATGGGACCCAGAGAATTCATCAGGGATATGGTTATCTGCCAATATGACAACCATGTCCAGCTGTGGTGGAAACACCAGAAAGAGTCATGATGACTCAAATGTGCACAAGCGCAGATACTCCTTCGACAATGAGAAGCCAATCAGGAGTTAGAGCAGAAGGAAGCCTGGGAGGCTTTACTTATGGAGCAAGTGGCCACCCGAGCAGTCTTACAGGCAGAACACACAATGCGAAAAGCAGAGAGGGAGTACCAAACCCTCATGGAGTTGTTGGAGGTCCAATACAAAGGAGACATGTCCAACCCAATCTGGCTAGCCCTGGTCTCGTCAAAGTACAACCAGTGGCTCATATTGATAAACAATGGTGACAAGGCTATCTGGCATTACTGGGTAGCAATAGAACGATTACAGTGCACACACCACATACAAGAGTTGTATGAGCACAAGGGCATGACCATGAGTCATGAAGACTGGAACGTGTGGATGCATGCAATGAATGGAAACATACGGGCGACCTGCTACGCTAAATGGAAGTGTGAGCAGGGGGGGGAGGAGTGCCGTGGGGGGATCTGGTTTGGTCCCCTTCTCATCACTAAGCCACCTGGGGCTATTATTGCCAGGACACTGGAACGACTTCTCACAGAGCCACAGAACCATCTTTGCTCTATTGGGATGGACCACTTCCTTGGTGAAATTGGAGAAAACTTGTGGAGCAACCATAAGGCCAGACTACTGGGATGGCGCACAAGTGTCAAAGTGCACTTACCAGGCCCAGGGACCCGGTGTCAGGACTGCCCTAGACACAACCTATCTGACTCGAGCGGTGACTTGTTAAGTCTGAAGCGATTCTGATTGCTCTGTAGCTATGTCCAGTGACAATAGACTATCTAGAGACTTAAGAGTCTCCTACGCTAAACTACGGCCCTTATATACCGCTTCCCCTGGTCTGTGCGCAGACAGCGCGCAGCTAAAGTCCCTCATGCCGGGATCAATGCGCAGCAGCCGATCTGCGCTCATCTAACCTTCTATGGGGAGATCCTCTCACACCCAACTCCTGGGTTGTCTTCATACGGCCTTCCTATTGTTCAGGACTTCGGCCGATTCCCATGCACGCCGTACCGTTGACTTGGTACTCCTCGGCGTTCCCATGTTGCCCCTCAGGCGCCGTGCCGCTCATGATTCCTTTCATGGCGTAGGCCCATCATCGGGCCGCAACTCCTGTCGGCACTCGGTCTATCTCCATAGCCGATGCTGACCTAACCTCCTTCCTTATAGGGACCGCAGTTCACGTAGGGCATCCTCCTAGAGTCCCGTCGCGTAGTCTTGTTCGTAGACGTTTGAGCTTGGTAAAATAGATAAAAAGAAAAGAAAAAGATCTTCCGACTCCTCGTGACCAGTCCTTCATAAGTGTCATTGACGTCGTTACTGTAAAGTTTGAAATGAGAGGTATGCTCATAACATCACCCCCCCCTCAAGGCCTCGCGTCCCGAGAGGCTGACGTGGCGGAGTCCACATATCTGGGGTCCTCCTTCATTCTGGCGTAAAACGCGGCCAAGCGCGCTTGTTGATCACTAGGCGACAGCCCAGTTTGTTCTGAGTCGACGTCTTCGACGTCTTCAACGGTGGTCCTGTAATTGACCAATGGTTTTTTCTGGCGACTTGCGCCCCTGATCCTCCTCTGTCGGTCTTCTTCCGACTCGCTGCTCTCTTTAGCAGCTGCTACCGTCTCCTTTTTTAGTATTTTCTTGGCAAGTACTGCCATGTCTTTCTCTTGAGCTCTTTTCTCCTCCGCTAGCTCTTCTGCTTCCGTCGTCTGAGGGAAATTAAGCACGGGTACAGACCGCCCGCCGCGCTCCAGGTTTCTGGAGAACGTCCCATCGGTGTCGTCTGGCAGTTCTATGATGGCTGCCCTGTCGCCTTTCCAGTTGCGCCATCGGCGCTCCATATTTTCCAAGTATCGTGGTCCAAAACGGCCATCCTCCCATCCGAACAGTCTTTGTCGGTCTTTCCAATGAGTTCCCCTTGTTTGTTTATGCCGTGATGCATTACTGGACTTTCTCAGGGCGGTTGGGCTTTGTTTTTGCTCTGTAACCGTATATTGGATATATCGGAGCCCATCTCGGATGTTTCTGACGAGTTTAGGGGCGTCCGGGTTGGCTTTATGGAATTTCTTTACGATTGCTGGTGCGTTAACGACATTTTTAACTGGTTCCCATGTGGCCTCCTCCACTGGGTAGTTCTTCCATTTGACAAGGTATTCCAACCTCGCCCCTCCCCTTCCGCTTATTCGGCTTTCCAGGATTTCTTCGACTTCATATTCCCCTTCTTGGGATTCCTCCACCATCTGCGCATCCTTGCGCGCCGCTGCTTTCGCCTGTTGTTTTGGGAAAACCGGTTCCCTGTACGGCTTTAAGAGGACTTCATTAAAGACGTTGTAGACCTTCCATGAGGCCGGAATTTTTAATTTATACGAGGACTCTCCTACTTTTGCGAGTACTTCCAAGGGTCCGACGAATTTCCCATCCAGCTTCTTAGTGGCTCGAATGACTGGTAAGTTTTCCGTGCTGAGATAAACCTTATCCCCAGGTTTGTACTCGACAGCCTGCTTCCGGTGAGTGTCGTAGCGCTCTTTCATAACTTGCGCTGCTTTCTCCAATGCCAACTTTGCTTTGGCATGTACATCCTCTAACTCTTTTGCTAGCTGTTCAACAGCTACTGCCTTGGGTGCATAAGTCGGGTCAAGGCCCTTGTTGGGATGTCTCCCATAATTCATGTAAAAGGGGGTAAAACCCGTGGCGGAATGAACCCTGTCATTGTGGCAGAATTGTGCCACTGATAACCAGTCCGACCAATTGTCTTGTCGGTTATTGACGAATATCGTCAGGAACTCTTTCAGTTCCTGATTGACCCGTTCCGTCTGTCCATCTGTTTGTGGGTGGTAGGCTGTTGATCGGTTGGCCTTGATCCCCAACATTCCGTATAAATCCGTCATGAATTTGGAGGCGAATTGAGGGCCTCGGTCGCTAATGACCTTTCTGGGGAGTCCGTGTTCCCTAAATACATTGTCTCGAAACAGCACCGCTGTTCCCTGTGAAGTAATTTCCGAAGTAGTTGGTAGGAAGTAGGATTTTTTCGTGAAACGATCTACGATGACCAGAACCATGTTGTTTCCTTTTGATTCTGGTAGTGGTCCGACGAAATCGACCGAGATAATCTCCCATGGTTCGGAAGGAACCTCGTTCGGTCGTAGCGGCGCTGCCCGGGCAGTCCTGTCTGGCTTTGCTTTCTGGCATGTTTCACAGCCAGGGATGTAGCGTTCGATATCCTTTCGCATATTGGGCCACCAGAAGTTCCTGGTGAGCGATTCCAATGTTTTAGCCACTCCGGAATGTCCCCATGAGTGATGAATAGCAATGATATCTTCTCGTAGAGCCGGTACAGCTGGTACGTATACGCGTCCTTGCCAGGTGACTAGTCCTTTTTCCAACTTGTATTCTTTTTCGGGGACTTCTAATCCTTTTAACACCTGAGTTTCCCATTGACGACGAGGAACTTCTCTGATGTCTTTAATGATATCATCTATAGCCCGATCATCATCCAGGACGTTAATGAAGAGATGTTCCTTGAGGAGGATGACGCCTTCATTGTCATTTTCTCCTTTGCTGTGTCCCGCTCGCCGGGATAGTAGGTCCGCCTTAGTATTGGACTTCCCACTTCGGTGCTTTATTACGAAGTTGTAGTCCTGTAGGTCCGTAACCCATCTCGCCTGTCGCCGGTTGAGGTTCTGCGCTTTTCGGAAATACGTCAAGTTCTGATGATCCGTCAGAACTTCAATGATCTTTTTTGCTCCTTTGAGGTAATGCGCCCATTCGTAGAAGGCGTGCATTACCGCGAGCATTTCTTTGTCATATATCTCATAATTCCGTTCCGCATCGTTTAGAGATTTTGAAATAAAGGCCACGGGTTTCCATAAACCGTCTTCTCGCTGTTGTGACAATATTCCTCCAATAGCGAAATCTGAGGCATCGACTTCTACCCGGAACTGTCCTTCTTCATTGGGGATCCGAAGTACCACTTCCTCTGCTATCGTTGTTTTAAGTCTATCAAAAGCTTCATCCTGCAGTTGTGTCCACAGCCATTCTTCTTTTCCAGTTAGCCGTGTCAATGGTTTTGCCAATTTTGCGAAATCTTTAACAAATCGCCGGTAGAAGTTAACGAAGCCCAGGAATTGTTGGACTTCTTTTTTACATGTTGGTCTTGGCCATTCGGACACTGCTTTGACCTTGGCAGGATCCATACGGACTGTGTCTTTTCCAATGATAACCCCGAGGAAATCGATTTCCTTTTTATCAAAGAAGCATTTCTCTGGCTTCAATGAGAGTTTATGTTTCTCCAATTTTTCCAGTATTCGATTGACGTGTCGGGTGTGCTCCTCTTGGTTCTTTGAGAATACCAAAATGTCATCCATGTAGATTACCACCCATCCTTCCGCTATCTCGACTCGAAAGATGTCGTTCATCATGGTTTGGAAGGTTGCGGGGGAATTGGTGAGTCCGAAGAACATTACAAGTGGTTCGAACAATCCTCGGTTAGTTCTAAACGCGGCTTTCCATTCGTCTCCTTCCTTGATGCGTACGTTGTTATAACCCCAACGTATATCCATCTTTGAAAAGACTTTTGCCTGTGATAATTGATCTACCAATTCTCCTATGAGCGGCAAGGGGTATCGGTTTTTGACTGTCATTTCATTTAGTTTCCTGTAGTCCTGCACAGGTCTAAGTTTTCCGTCTTTCTTTTTAACAAAGAAGAAAGGCGAGGCCATTGGTGATTTGCTGGCTTGGATTCGCCCAGAATCCAAATTTTCTTTTAAGAAATCGTCCAGCTGCTGTTGTTCGTCCCTATTGAGAGGATAGATTTTGCAATCTACCGGTGTTGAACCAGGGATTAATTCTATCGCGTGATCCCAGCGTCGTCGTGGTGGGAGTTCGTCGAAGGTTTCTTTTTCGAATACCTTTCGGTGCGTTAAGTAATGGTGGGGGACCGCCTCTTCCAGTGTTCGCTTCTTCTCGGTTTTTGCCTGCTCCGCAGCTATCTTTGTAGCGGTGGAGGCAAAGGCCCGTATCTGCAACTCGGGCTCTCCAATGTGAACGGCTAGAAGGCGTTCTCCTTCGCTTAAATGGTATGACTCATTAATCTCGTCTTCTGGCTCCTGTACAAAGGAGGGTTTCCAACAAGTACCGGGACATCGGTTGAATTCCAAAGACTTCCTTTTCCAATTAATGGTTGGATTGTGATGTTCTAACCAGTCGTGTCCTAGGAAGAGATCGGTTTTACTGAGTCGTGCTACCGCACAGTCCATAACTTCTTCGTGAGATCCTATGCGTAACTTGAATTGGACGAAGTATTCTACGCTCCCGGATCCATTGCGTGTTCCATCCGCATTGTATACCGGGATTGGGCGTAATAGTTTTTTCTTGTTCATTTTGTGTTTTTCGACGAAGTCCTCGCTTATGCATGAGGCGGTACATCCGGAATCTAGCAACATAGTGACGTTCGAGGACTGAAAGGTGTCCATTGTAGTAAGTATCCCTTTCAGGTCTAACTCTTGCTTCCCAATTCCTTGTACTACTTTTTCCCTCAAGTGTACTAGGTTCCATAGGGCATCTGTTTCTGATAGGGAATTTAGCTGCTGAACCAGCTCCTTGTTTACTTCTTTTATTCTTTTGGGTTCCACCCACTGCTTTAGGCATTCGATTGCCGTTTGCTCTGGTTGTTGCCAGATGCGTCTTAGTACCCAGGGGGTCGTCCAAACTTTTAGTCTTTTTTCTGATTTTACGCTCGTTTCCAAGTTTCTTATACGGTGTATGTTCCCACTGCATTCATAGAGTAAGTTGTTTACATCTATTGCAGAATCTATTGGTACTAGTACACCGTTACAAGAATTTGAACTATGAGCCAGTTGAACAGAGCGTTCGTTCACTGGCTGTCTCCAAAATCCGAGACCTCCTCAATTTCGGCACATCCTTCTACTCGGGTCGTTTCCCCGTTGTCTATCATCCGTACCACCCTTTTTCCTTTGTCCATGGCTTGTTTCTTTTTCCAGCACCTTTCCTCGGTGTGTCCCTTCCTTCCACAGTTCCTACATTCCGGTATGGGTTTTTTCCCTCGTGGTAACGGGCAACGACGGCTATAGTGTCCTTCCTTTTCGCAGTTATAGCACCATGGTTTAACATCTCGTTTCTTATCCACGTCCATGGCATTTGGGTCTCGGCTTCCTGATGCGAATGGAGCTGGTGCTTTATATTGATATTGAGGGCGAGGGTTATAACTCGGGGTCTGCTCTCGATATTCCTGCCGAGTCTTTGGGAAGCCATATGCTTCATTGGCCTTCCTGTAGGCTCGGGCAAGCGCGGTTACTCGTGCTTGTATTTGGAGGAGAGTAGAGTTATCTGGGAGTCCTCCATATCGAATTAAGTCCCGTCCCAGTGCTGGGTTGAGATTACTCTGGAATTGGGATATTAAGGCCTGGTCATTCCAGTCGGTAAGTGTGGTGAGGGAGTTAAATTTGACAATGTAGTCTTCGACCATCATTGTTCCTTGTCTCAACTTCAATAAGGCTTCTATTGCCTTTTCTTTTGTTTCCGTTGACATGAAGAACTCGTGCATCTGATTTTTGAAGTCGGTCCAATCCGTGAATGGGAATTGGTTAACTAGTGGTCTTCGAACCCATGCTCGATTATCTTCGGTCGACTCTCCCTCGTTAAGTTGCTGCCAGTTGAGGAGCGGATTCCACCCATTATTGTCGATTTTGTCCTGGAACTCCTGTAGTGCTTCTTGAAGCGCTTTAAGTTTAACACCGCTCCAATCTGCGGCTCTATCCCCTTTTCCTCTTCTCATTCGGTATAAACATATCGAGATCATCCGTTTGGGATCTGTTTCTCTAGACAACATGAAATATGTCCCCATTTGTCGTAACCATGCGTCAACTGTTCTGGGATCTCCCTCGTAATAGTCCGGCATTTCGGCTTTGGTCAAAGGTCCTGGTTCAGGGCGTGAGCTCCTCTGGTATTCGTTTATTATAGCGACGAGGGCTTGTCCAGCGCTGGTGACCGCCCTTTGTCGTTCTTCCTCTTGGCGGTGGATTTCATTTTCCCTTGCTGCTACTGCTGCTGCAGGTTGGGTGTCCGCAAGAGGTTCCAGAGTTTCAGTGTCCATCCAATGGTTTCTCCAGCCGAGTATTGCATGATAAGCTTGCGTGACCATGTCTACTGTAAGTCGGAAGTTTCCAACGCCGACTCGATGTGAACCGTAACCTTGCCACATCATGGCCTTCATCCATGGCCAACCATTAGGTTCTCCAGATACTCGAACGCAATGCCACATGCGATTGCATCCCTTGGTTCGCCTCCAATATATAGGTCGATCCTCGTCCATAAGTTCAGGGTCCCATCCATATATTTCCCGAATCGTTGGGTAAGCTGGCCATTTGTATGCGTTCCAGTACTTTCGCTTTACTAGCCAGAGATAACAGTATCCTGGATGCTTCGGGTGCAACTTGTTCTGTTGCTGTTCCGTTAATCCGGGACGACCGTTCCTTAGACAAGGATCTATTTCTACCAGAGCTGCCGCTGCGTCTGATCGCGCTGGTTGCTCTGGTAATTCCATATCGCTTTCTTCCCCTAGGCTTATTATTTCGCCTACTTCGGGGTTTCCTGTTTGTTCTGCTCCAACACGGAGCGTTTGGTGACCGCTGGTGAGTAATTTTTCCACCATATCCCATCCATTGATATCAGCCATTTCTAGGCCTACATGTACAACATCCATGATCGGCCACTCTAGCCTGAAATACACAAGGAAACTAGAGAGGGGAGCAATCACATCCAAAGCGGGAGCTGGCGCTCAACCAGCAATGGCACAGTGAAGCCTACCCGTAACACCAATCCTGTTTACAACTTAAGCAAGTTTCAACAGGGAGTGGAACCCCGCCTACTCGTCACCGACGTAGAATATGTCCTCTCGGGTCGGTATCGCCTCCTGACCTCCCTGATTTAACTCTCAGGGGGCTTTCCAGTTTAACCATCCGGGTGACAAGTCCGGTTCTGGCCCAGCAGGAGGTTAGCACTCAGACGGCTCTACCCATGTCCACCTGAAGCTTCGTACCGCCACAGCCCAGGTCCTCAAAGGGTACCCTTCCTGTTGCAAAGTCTCTTTACAGAGTAAGTTGCTCTACGTCTTGCCTTTTACCGGGTGGAACGACTTCCCAACCTTGCGGCGTTACTCGCCCTCGCAAGGAAAAGACTAACCAAATCGCCTTTATACCAGCGACCCAGAGGTGTCCTGTCTACTGGTCTCCGCATACAGGGCAACCAGGGCCCGCGGTACCTTTCAGTAGTCGGATGGTTTTTACCCGGGCATGGTCACAGTTTATTCCTCTGTTCCCTCCTGAAGCTTGCTATAGTCAGAGGCATCATTAGCTTGCTATAGTCAGAGGCTCCAGTACAGGCTCTGTGCCAGCGTGCATTCCGGGTCGTTCGGTCGCAGTCCACCTTGTCCTAATTTCTTTTTCTCGGAATTGTTTCTCCATCTGCCAGATGGCTTCAATGGTTGGGTACGCCGGCCATTCGTATTTATTCCAGTACTTTGGCTTGATAAGGCAGAGGTAACAAAATCCTGGAACTGTAGGTGCCAATTGTTCAGGAATGGGGCCTATTCGAACTGTCCACCAAAAGCCAGGCAAGATGTTTCCGTTTAATGCATGTATCCAGGCATTCCAATCTTTGTGTGACATGGTCATGCCCTCGTGTGCATATAATTCTTCCACATGGTGAGCACTTTGAAGTTGCTCTACCGCCACCTGATATTTCGTTATTGCCTTGTCGCCATTGTTGATTAGCATCAACCATTGATTGTATTTGGATGAGACAAGGGCAAGCCAGATAGGGTTAGAGGTGTCGCCTTTGTATTGGTCCTCCAGTAATGTTATGAGAGTCTGGTACTCTCGTTCGGCCTTGCGCATCGCGCGCTCCGCCCGTAGAACAGCCTTTCTTGCTGCTCGTTCTGCCAGAAGGGCCTCCCATGCTTCCTTCTGTTCGAGCTCTTGACTGAGCTCTCGTTCTCGTAATATTTGTTGCGCCTCTGCGCGTTCCCTCTTCCGCTCATTTTTGCGGTGACGCCAGTACAGTCTGACGTGGTTGTCGTATCGGCGTACGATGGTGTCGCTGATGAATGCTGGTGTCCTGACAAGGACAGGTTCGATGGTGTGGGCCCAGTCCGCCTCAAAGATCTGACCGATTTCTGAGAGTGTCACCTGGGCGTGTGGGAGTACGTAGTAAAACTGGCAATTCATTTTTGTGATGAGGGAAGGTTGGTTGTTCCTGTAAAACAATCTTCAATCAAGTTCAGGCCCTCCACTGACACTTGATCCGTTCTTTGCGGCAGTCGAAAAATCCGCGCCTGTCGATGACGTTTCCTGGGAAACAGGAAAGATATTGTCTGCAGCGTCGTGGGTCCGCAAGCTACTAATTGGGCACACCCGGCACTTCACCTCACTATCTTTGTGCCTAGTTATCACCCCGAAGTCAGGTAGGGGTGCTAGTACAGGGAGTATGTGAGGAATTTGAGATCAGCCTTGATATGTGACACCAATCAGGTTTCTTCGCTCGTTCCTTGAGCTTTTCCGCAATAAAGGTGTACTATACCCAGGGCGCGTCTGTGGTCTCCTGCCTACGCTTCACCCTAGCGAACTAGTACTCTCGTCCTTTACTGTTTGTAGCCTACCCAAGCTTGGGTTTGTCGCCAGGCCCCTGTGGGCGTATTGAGGACACTAAAGTCGAGTGCCCGTTGACAGTGTGTTTGTCGAAATCGAAGTCGCCGACGGTCCTGGGATAATCAGGTTACAACCGCCAAAGTATGTCGTAGTCGACGTCGCCAACGGTTCCGGGATAATCGGATTACAACCGTCAAAGTGAAACTAGGCCGTTGAATGTCCTTTGCAGCTACGAGCGGCGTGCTCGGTGCTGGACAGCTAGCAACGGGGTAGAGAATAAAGTCTCTAGATTATGTCAGGACTGCCCTAGACACAACCTATCTGACTCGAGCGGTGACTTGTTAAGTCTGAAGCGATTCTGATTGCTCTGTAGCTATGTCCAGTGACAATAGACTATCTAGAGACTTAAGAGTCTCCTACGCTAAACTACGGCCCTTATATACCGCTTCCCCTGGTCTGTGCGCAGACAGCGCGCAGCTAAAGTCCCTCATGCCGGGATCAATGCGCAGCAGCCGATCTGCGCTCATCTAACCTTCTATGGGGAGATCCTCTCACACCCAACTCCTGGGTTGTCTTCATACGGCCTTCCTATTGTTCAGGACTTCGGCCGATTCCCATGCACGCCGTACCGTTGACTTGGTACTCCTCGGCGTTCCCATGTTGCCCCTCAGGCGCCGTGCCGCTCATGATTCCTTTCATGGCGTAGGCCCATCATCGGGCCGCAACTCCTGTCGGCACTCGGTCTATCTCCATAGCCGATGCTGACCTAACCTCCTTCCTTATAGGGACCGCAGTTCACGTAGGGCATCCTCCTAGAGTCCCGTCGCGTAGTCTTGTTCGTAGACGTTTGAGCTTGGTAAAATAGATAAAAAGAAAAGAAAAAGATCTTCCGACTCCTCGTGACCAGTCCTTCATAAGTGTCATTGACGTCGTTACTGTAAAGTTTGAAATGAGAGGTATGCTCATAACACCCGGAGTCCCATAGCACCAAACCAGTGGAGAGAAAATGGGTACTGTTACATGTACCTGTTCAAAGAGGAGTACTATGACAAGTACAACTGGCTGGCTTGGCCTACTCTTTATGACATTATAAACTGGGAACTGGAACTCCGGGACGACACAGTGGTTTTTGCCATCCAGGATAGCATTTGACCTGGACAGTGTCATATCATTGAAGAATTGGCTGTATGTCGAGATGACATTGAGTACACATGGGATGAGTTGGTAGACCTTCACAAGGTCTCCCACTATACATGGACAGTGCGCTTTGGAGGACAGTCAAAGTCCAAGCACAGGGCAGCCCAACAAAAGCTTGCCCAAACTCCAATAAAAAGGGTCAACCTCAGGACAACAGTCATGGTTGAACAAGCATACATGGAAGCAGCTGGACAAACATACCCAGCAGTGGTGGAACCTAAACCAGTTGTGCAACCAGCGCGGTCATATGCAGCGGCAGCACAGGCCAGCAAAGAAAACAAAGCACAAGTCATCACTCAAGGAGGTGACGCAGCACATTGGAATGGTGGCATGGCCACAATGGCGGATTGGCTCTCAAAAGAAGAGTACCCACAAGGAGCAAATGATGCTCACAAAAAGAGAGAGATCAAACAGTGGAGGAGGATCGTTGAAAGGGAGGCATGGTTGCCATACCCTTACCCCAAAATGTCCTGGGCCAACAGTGGTTTCAACCCAGACATACCAGGATACTGTTACCTGGTCTTGATTAAAAAACAGTATTGGGATGAATTCTTATGGCTGGCTTACCCACAGATACAAGAAATCTGCACTTGGGACTGAGAACTCAGAGAGGATGATGTGACTACCATCATTAGGAAGTCCTATACACAAACCACCATGCTGCATATTGAAAAATATAACAGCAATTGCAGAGGATGGTTCCACATCAAATGTCTCAATAGGGAAGGCATGGGTCACTACAAGTTGGGAGCTATGCCTTTTTGACTTATGGTTGATATGATCACACACACCTACCATGCTGTACTAGGATGGAGGGAGCACTGGCAGGACACACAGACACTCGAACCTCTGGCTGCCATGCAACTGGCTGCAGCAGTTGCAGCATGAGACGATGAGATTCATCGGCAGACAGAGGAATGACAATGAGCTATTACCAGTGCAGGACAGGCCCTAGTGGCCATGATCAATGAGTACCAGCGGTCAAACTGCCAAGAACCAGGGCCTCTCACAAAGGCAGAAATGCCTGACTTTTACCAAGGAGACCCCAGGACGGTGGATGGATGGTTGCACCAAATGGAAACATATTTCATGTTGGCCAACGAGAAGGACACCTGTCGAAAGGTCTCGATCTGCCTGTATAGGATCAAAGGCAGAAAAGGAGACAGAGTGGCAGATTGGAGCAGGGTGAAACTCAAAGCCTTTCAGGAGGCTCAACAAGAGTTTCAAGACAAAATAGATAACAACGGGTGGAGCGCCGAAATAGATTGGGCACAACTTAATGCAGGGGAAAGCACTGCAGATGATTGGGCATGGGTCAGATGACCATTGGAGAACCAATTCCCCTTTGTAGACTGGGCGGATTTCAAAACCCAGATGCATGAGTTCTTCATGTCGACAGAAACCAAAGAAAAGGCTATTGAGGCACTGTTAAAATTACAACAGGGAACAATGATTGTTGAGGATTACATCATCAAATTCAACACCCTGACCTCTTTAACCAACTGGAACGATCAGGCCCTGATCTCACAATTCCAGAACCACCTTAACCCAGCATTGGGCAGAGAATTAATCTGATACGGAGGATTGTTAGAAAATGCCACTCTACATCAGATTCAGACAAGGGTAACAGTGCTCGCAAGGGCTTATCAAAAAGCCAACAAAGCCTATGGATTCTCTAAAATACAAAGAGAATACAGAGAGTGAGCCCCAGCCCCTAATGGTTGCCCCCAATGGCAGTTCAGAGCACCACCCCCAGTAGCATCAGGAAGCTGGTTGGATCCAAACGCAATGGATGTAGACAAAGATAAAACCACAATCACCTGCTACAACTGTGGAAAGAAAGGTCACTACAGCAAAGACTGTATGAAACCTAAGAGAGAAAGGAAACCACCCACATGTTACAACTGTGGAGAGGAAGGGCACATAGCAATGGATTGCACAAAGCCCAAACGAATAATGATGGGAGAAAAAGGCAAATGAGCCTTAAGGAGTGTGGCAGCTGGGGATATGACAGAAGAAGAGTACAAGGAGCTCGGAAAGCTCCAGGGTTTTGCGGAAAGCCAGTAGGCAAGCATTCAGCACTGCTGGCTACTAGACAGGTTTCTGATACTGATGTACAAATATATATGGACTCCCAAATCAACATACATGATTTACTTTATGAATGTAGTGGGGATGTGCATCAGATAAGAAACCTGCAAGTGAGCGCAAAAAAGGGAGAACATTTACAGACATGGACACCACAGTGGATGTTAAGGCAAATCTGGGAACAACCCAAACAAATAGTAGTGGAATGTTTACAGCAATGGGTGCATGTAAAATGAATGAGTGAGGTGGACGGACAGCTGGTAGATCAGCTAAATACCATGACAGAGACCAAGGCCATGTGGAACCTAATACATTGAAGAGAAAAGATAGTACTGGGGACTGGCAAATATGAACTGGACCTACAAGGGACAGTTACGACCATGGATACATTGAAAAGGATCAACATAAAAATGTTGTTAGACTTGGGGTGTACAGGCTTGTGCATCAATGAAGAATTCGTAGAATGGCACTAATTGGCCAAACAACGATTAGTGCAGCTGATACCAGTATATAATGCTGACAGATCAAGAAACTCATCCAGAAGTGTAGAGTTTATGGTGCAATTCAAATTATGAATTGGAGAACACACAGAAGTAATGGACTGTGCCATCACATGGTTAGGCAAGACAGACCTGTTCCTGGGTTATGATTGGTTAGGTTACCATAACCCAATGATAAACTGGAAAAAGAAATCATTGGAGTTTAACCACTGTCCAGGAACATGTTGGAAGTCTTTGTTGGTTCAAGAACCGGAGGATGAGATAGAAGTGGCACAATGTCTAGAGGATGGGGAACAATTGTTAGCGGTTCACATTGGTGAACCAGAATTATGTACTTGGGCATATGCTTCAACAGCTACAAAGATAGTGGTAGAGGAAGCGGAGAAAACAAAAAAATGAACTCTGGAGGAAACAGTCCCCAGACATTACTTACGCCATCACAAAGTTTTCGAGAAAGAAACTTTCGATGAGCTACCACCATGGCAGCAATGGGATCATGCTATTGAGTTGATCCCTGGGTCTAATCCAGTTGACTGCAAGATATATCCATTGAATAGGGATGAGCAGCAACAGCTGGATGAATTTTTAAAAGAGAACTTGGACTCTGGACAGATCCAGCCAAGTCAATCGCCAATGGCATCACCCTTCTTCTTTGTCAAAAAGAAGGATGGAAAATTGCAACCAGTACAGGATTATCAGAAGCTAAACAAGATGACCATAAAGAACTGCTATCCACTCCCACTCATAGGGGAGTTAGTCAACAAGTTGTCACAGGAAAAAGTCTTCTCAAAGATGGACATTTGTTGGGGCTACAACAATGTATGCATCAAAGAGGGAGATGAGTGGAAGGTGGCATTCTGAACCAATAGAGGACTCTTCGAGCCTCTTGTTATGTTCTTCGGACTAACAAATTCACTGGCAACCTTCCAAACCATGATGAATGATATCTTTCGAGTTGAGATAGTGGAGGGATGGGTCATCATCTATATGGACAACATACTTGTCTTCTCAAAGAATCAGGCAGAGCATATGGTTCAGGTCAACTGTATCTTGAAAAAGCTCGAGGAGCACAAACTGTCACTGAAACTGGAGAAGTGTTTCTTTGATAAAACAGAGATGGACTTCCTGGGGGTAGTCATCAGCGAAAATTTGGTCAGGATGGAATCTGCCAAGGTTAAGGCAGTAACTGAGTGGCCAAAGCCTACATGCAAGAAGGAGGTCCAGCAGTTTTTGGGCTTTGTAAACTTCTATAGGCGTTTCATGAAAGATTTTGTCAAGGCAGCAAAACCATTGACTTGTCTCACTGGAAAGGATGAGTGGAGGTGGACAGAGCTACAGGATGTAGCCTTCAAAAAGTTAAAAAACACTATTGCAGAGGAGGTGGTGTTGCAGATCCCTAATGAAGATGGGCAGTTCAGAGTTGAGGTAGATGCCTCAGACTTCACCATTGGGGGAATCCTGTCACAACAGGTGGAGGATGACAAATGGAAGCCAGTAGCTTTCATTTCCAAGTCACTTAACAATGCTGAATGCAACTACGAGATCTATGACAAAGAGATGCTCGCAGTCATGCACACTTTTTACAAATGGTCCCATTACCTTAAAGGGGCTAAACAAACGGTTGAGGTTCTGACAGATCACCAGAACCTGACTTACTTCAGGAAAGCACAAAACTTAAACAGACGGCAGGCGAGATGGGTGATGGACCTGCAAGATTACAACTTTGTAATCAAGCACAGGAGTGGGAAGTCCAACACAAAAGCGGACTTATTATCAAGGCATGCAGGGCATGATAGGGGAGAAAACAACAATGAAGGGGTGGTTTTACTTAAAGAACATCTCTTCAAAATAAGGGTCTTTGATGATGATTGTGCCATAGACAATATCATCAAAGACATCAAAGAAGTGCCCAAGCGGCAGTGGGAGACACAGGTGGTCAAGGGCCTTGAGAAGGCTGGAGGAGATTATAAATTAGAAAAAGGACTCATCACTTGGAAGGGGAGAGTCTATGTACTGGTGGCAGTAGCATTGCAAGAGGACATCATCGCAATTCATCATTCTTGGGGACATTCAGGTGTTGCAAAGACATTGGAGTTTTTAACGAGGAACTTCTGGTGGCCGAATATGCATGAAGACATAGAGTGCTATATTCCAGGATGTGAAATGTGTCAGAAAGCGAAGCTGGACAGGCAAGCACACACAGCCCCCTTACAACCAAATGAAGTTCCTTCTGAACCATGTGAAGTGATTTCAGTCGATTTTATAGGACCATTACCGGAGTCCAAAGGAAACGACATGATCTTGGTGATAGTTGACAGATTTACCAAGAAATCATACTTTCTACCCACCACATTGGAAATAATGTCACAAGGAACAGTGGTACTGTTCAGAGATAATGTGTTCCGGGAGCATGGTCTCCCGAGGAAAGTAATCAGCAATCAAGGACCTCAATTCACCTCGAAATTCATGGACAATCTATATGGAATGTTGGGAATCAAGGCTAACTGATCAACAGCCTATCACCCACAAACAGACAGACAAACCGAATGAGTAAATCAGGAAGTGAAGGAATTCCTGACTATGTTTGTGAACAACCAACAAGACAACTGGAGCAATTGGTTGTCAGTGGCACAATTCTGCCACAATGATAGGATTCACTCAGCAATGGGCTTTACTCCGTTCTTCATGAACTATGGATGACACCCCAACAAGGGGTTGGACCCCACCTACGCACCAAAGGTGGTAGCTGTGGAACAATTGGTGAAAGAAATTGAGGAGGTGCATGCAAAAGCAAAAAAGGCTTTAGAAAAAGCCACTCAGATCATGAAAGAGCAGTACAATGACCACCACCAAGCGGCATGAGAGTATAAACCTGGCAACAAGGTATACCTCAGCACAGAAAACCTACCCGTTATTCAAGCAACCAAAAAGCTCAATGGAAAATTTGTTGGTCCATTAGAAGTTATTGCCAAAGTTGGCAAATCGTCATATAAGTTAAAAATCCCAGCATCATGGTGGGTTTACAATGTCTTCAACAAAGTCTTGTTGAAACCATACAAGGAACCAGTGTTCCCCAGACAACAAGCAAAGGCAGCGGCATGCAAGGACGTGCAAGTGGTGGAGGAATCCCAGGAGGACAAATATGAAGTTGAGGAAATCATGGACAGTCACATCAGCAGACGCAGAGGTGGGAGGTTGGAATACCTCATTAAATGAAAAAATTATCCAGTGGAAGAGTCCACTTGGGAACCAGCAGAAAATGTCACCAATGCAAAGGTGAAAGTCAAAAAATTCCATCAAAAGAACCCATGCGCACCAACACATGTACGAAACATGAAGGCGGCGCAGCATACCCCCTATAGGATGACTCCACAACAATGGAGACAGAAGAAATTATTTGGATGGGAGGATGGACATTTTGGACACAAATACCTTGAAAACATGGAGCGCAGATGGCGCAATTGGAAAGGAAGTCGGGTGGCACTCAGGGAGTTACCAGATGATACCAATGGGATGTTCTCCAGAGATCTGGAGTGCGGCAGGTGGGTTGTACCTGTGCTTAATTTCCAACAGAAGGGACAGGATGAGGAGTTAGAGGAGGAGCGCTGAGTGCATGCAAAAGACACAGAGTGTCTTCAAAAGAAAATCTTGAAGAAAACGGCGAAACTGGAAGCTGCTAAGGAGAGCAGTGAGTTGGAAGATGACCAACAGAAAAGGATTAAGGGTGTTGCATGCCCTACAAAAAAATTAATTCAGTGGAAGACCACTGTTGAGGAGGTGGAGGACAAAGAGTCAGAACAGTTGGGCTCGATGCCTGAAGAACAGAGCAAGTGGTTGGACCGCTTTTATGAAAAAATGAAAAATGATCCACACTATGTGGATGCAGAGATGTCAGCCTCTTGGGATGCAAGGCCTTAAGGGGGGGGGGTGATGTTATGAGCATAACTCATCCTATACAATTTTCACAGTAATGATGTCAATGACACTTATGAAGATATGGACTTAGGGAGTCAGATTATATATTTCTTTTATTTTTATCTTTTTCTTTGAACTCAAACATATAGAAACAAGACTTAGGTGATACCACGGTTGCAGGGACTGGCTAGGTTAGGACTGCAACCCTTATAAGGAAGGAGGTTAGGTCAGCATCAGTTATGGGATGTACAGAGAGCCGACTTGGAGAATGGCCCGATGATGGGCCTAGGCTATGACAGATACATAGGCTGAACAGTGCCTGAGGGGCAACATGGGAAATGGCCGAGTGCAGAGACAATAAGACACAGCCGGATATGGAGAGACAGTGTGTTGGTGTGAGAGGATGATGTTGAATAAATAATGATCTGGAGCTTTGAGTATTGAACTCATAGCTTGATATATTATATCATTATTTATGAATGCTCACCAAATCACAAATATAATCTGATATTTGTACACTGTGGACACTTTTATAGAGTTTGACAGATATTATAGAGTTTCATCCCAGGAACAGTATGAAATGACAGTGTGTGAGACACAATGCATGAAACATGCTTCACATGTCAAGTATTGACAGATTGCTGTAAAATGCGCAGCAATATGACACCATGCGCAGCAGGAAGCTGCGCATTACTAGATATAGGTATATTAGATGTAGTTACATGTGATTTCTGTAACTGTATATAAGCAGTGCTCTTTGCACTGCTGAAATACATCTCCTGATCTATTGCGTAGTTGAGCCCTAGCTCCTAAGCGTTCTACACAGTACTCAGTAAGTCCCCTCACTTACTAAGCCTCACTCTGCGCTGCCGTTGCTCATTTCAACAGATGATCCCAGGTATGGTCATATGGGCACAGACTCAGCTGCTGCACATCGTCTCTATTGTGAGGGACTTTAGCTGTGCGCTGTCTGTGCACAGACCAGGGAGCAGGTATATAAGGGTTGTAGTCTTAGGTAGCAAGTCCCTAAGACTCTAGATAGTTTTGTGTTTGCTAGACACAACTATAGAGCAATGTCTTGTCTTTGGCTTAACAAGCCTCCCTTCTCATAAGTCTTTGGTTGTGTTTAGGAGCAGTCCTAACACTATCAATAAAAGAACAATCATCCCTTGATGAATGGATCACTGAACAACTAGCCAAAGGGTATATTAGACCATCCAAGTCCCCACAAGCATTGCCATTTTTCTTTGTTGCAAAAAAGGAAAGTGGAGCGCTCCACCCATGTCAGGACTACCAATACCTAAATGAATGGATGATAAAAAATGCATACCCACTGCCACTAATCTCCAATCTAATGACCAAACTATCAGGTGCTCAATATTCTACAAAATTGGATCTTCGATGGGGGTATAACAATGTCTGAATAAAGGAGGGAGACAAATGGAAAGCAGCCTTCATAACCAACAAAGGGCTATACAAACCAACTGTCATGTTCTTCAGTCTATGCAATTCCCCATCCACCTTCCAGACAATGATGAACAAGTATTTCCAAGACATAATTAATGAAGGATGGTTAATCATTTACATGGATGACATCGTAATATGTGGAACAACAACCAAAGATTTAGAAACCCAGACAAAACACATTTTAACACAGCTAAAGGAGAATGACTTATTTCTCAAACTTGAAAAGTGCAAATTTCACACTCAAGAAATCAAATTCCTTGGAATGATAATCAGACCTGGAGAGATAACAATGGATCCAATCAAACTGGTGGGAATAGCAGACTGGCCAACACCAACAATGGTCAAGCAAGTGCAATCCTTCCTAGGATTTGGAAACTTCTATCAACGATTCATCAGAAACTTCACAACTCTGGCTTGGCCACTCACTGATCTCACTAAGAAAGATGAGGCATTCCTATGGACACCAGACAGGCAAAAGGCATCTGACAATCTAAAACAGCAATTCACTACTGCTCCTGTACTTTGAATGCCAGACATCACCTGACCATTCATCTTGCAAACCAATGCATCAAATAAAGCAATAGGAGCAGTCTTGAAACAGGCTGACAAAGCAGGAATCTTACACCCCTGTGGCTTTATCTCACATGCCCTAACCACAACAGAGCAGAATTATCAGATCTATGACAGGAAATTACTGGCAATTGTCAAAGGACTTGCAGCTTGGCGACATTTCCTCCATGGATCACCACACACCACCATTGTCCATTGTGATCATAAGAACTTATCCTTCTATCAAACCCCACAACATCTTACACCCAGACAAGCATGATGGTCTTCATTTTTGAGTGAATTTGACCTTCAAATCAAGCATGTCCCAGGTACCAGAATGTTTGAAGCAGATGCTTTATCCCAACAACCAGACCATGTAGGAACCAATGATACTCCAGAAGAAATCACTGTACTACCTCCTGAACAATTCATCAGAGTCATAGCAAACAACCTAGCCAACAAGTTACGCAAAGGCATGACCAAGGATGACTTTGGACAGATATTAGTCAAAGTAATCCAGAATCATCATGCCCCACCAATAAAATCCAAGCTTCACGATTGGACATACTCTGACCACATAGTACACTATCAAGGGAAAGTATATGTACCTGATCAAGATGGATTGCACTCCCAACTCATCAAACTCACACATGAATTGCCCACATCTGGACACCCAGGACAATTTAAGACCCTAGAATTGCTTAAACGAAATTACTGGTGGCCTGGAATGAACAAACACACACAAGAATGGGTTGAAGGATGCACACTCTGTCAGCAAATGAAAGTAAACACTCACCCAAACACCCCAGCCTTGCAGCCAATCAGATCTAACTCCACCTGCCCTTTCCAGCAAGTCACAATTGATTTTATCACCAATCTACCTATCTCTGATGGCTTCAACTCAATCATGGTCATGGTGGACCATGGCCTTACAAAGGGGGTAACCTTTTCCCCTTGCAACAAAATGATCAATGCACTAGAAACTGTGAACCTGTACATAAATGAGAATTTCAAATGATTTGGCTTGCTGGACATCCTCATTTCTGACAGAGGACCACAGTTTGCATCTAAAGTATTCCAAGAAATAGGAAAGGTGCTGGGAATCAATCATAGAATGAGCACAGCCTATCACCCTCAAACAGATGGCGAAACAGAATGAGTCAATCAGGAACTAGAAATCTATCTCTGAATGTTCTGCACAAATGAACCACACAAATGGAAATCACTCCTGCCAATCACAGAATTTGCCCACAACAATCAACACCATGATACCATCAAGGCATCACTGTTTCAGTTAATATATGGAACAAACCCTGTTGCTATCCCCACAGCTGCACACCCAATGACAATCCCTGCAGCTGAAGACCAACTATGAATGTTACAGAAGGCTAGAGAGGAAGCACTTGCTGCACATGAACTTGCCAGACAAATGGTAGCACTTAGGACAAAAGACAGAAGCATCAGATTTGAAAAAGGAGACAACAGGATACCTTACAAATCCAGGAAACTTGCACCCAAAAGAGAAGGTCCCTTCTTGATCAAACAGGTGCTAGGCCCTGTTACATATAAACTGAAACTCCCAAAACAATGGCATATACACCCTGTGTTTCATGCCATACTACTAACCCCATATAAAGAAATGATGGCACATGGACCAAACTTTACAAAACCACCCCCTGATCTTATAAATGGACAGGAAGAATTCGAAATAGAAGCAATCATTACACACAGGAAATGAGGAACTGGCTACCAATACCTAGTCAAGTGGAAGGGATACAGATCAAATGAGAACTTGTGGGAACCTGAAGTGAATCTCAGAAACACTGTGGATATCCTCAAAAAATTGTCAAAACATCCTATGAAAAGCCATGGCTTGATACCACAACAGACAGATTCTTAAACAAAATATTAGACATACCAAGACCATTGCCTCCCCTTACTCTCACTTCTCCCCTAGACAATCTATCCCAAAACTTCGACACTTACTCATCCAACTCCCTAATCAAACCCATCCTTACCAAGGAAGACATGCTATAGGAACAGCTTTCCTTGAGTGGCACACAATCTTAATATATCAAGCATGAGTACCATCATTATACCCTGTGTATAGACAACAACCCAGCACCGACCTTCAGACAGCAGCCGAAATTATTGTCAGAGACCACTATGCCAGAGAAGTACAAAGAGTGCTAGTCTTATGGATCATCAATCAAGCAAGGAACCTAGAAGTGGCAGGAGTGGCTCACCTATACTGCACAGCAGCACTATTTCCTGATAGAATTGACTTCCCATCCAGCAGACCACCAGACTTTGACCTCCCCCCAAACTACCAATACATTCCACATGGGGGAGTACCACCTCCATATCCAAACCTACCACAGCCACTGTGTTACCAAAACTTTGAATGGACACCTGGATACCCAATGATCACAGGCATCATTCACCATACTGAACACAGAACAATTACACACCAAATCGTGCCTAGACCACTACATGAACCATATATAGCAGAAGGAGCTCCCACATGACCTAATACTCCCAGACCAGAAGCTTTAGCCAATCAACTCTTATGAGAGATCCTCTCTATCGATGCAGATGATTCATTCTGGGAAGTAGAATATATCAATGAATATACTCCCACACAAGGCCTATAAAAGGAACAACTCCCACCTCCTGGCCTTCCAACTGCTGATACAAAACAAACATGTTCTCTTTCATTGCTATCCTTGTCACCATCATCTCCACCCTCTTCTCCTCAGTGGTCATTGGAGGACTCATCCTCACCACCTTACTTGTCACCCTCGCATTCACATACACCTTCCCCAAAAAACTCCCAGAACTCGATGTCCTCACACCACCCCTTGAAATCTTTGTCAAAATGGAGACCATTGTCTTTGCAGACAATGACCTCCATGTTCATCCACCTGAGCTCATCAAAGAACCACCTGTAGCAGAAGAAATTCTCCCCATACCCATCCCCCATTCAAATCCCCTCATCACCACTGCCTCACTAGAAGCCTCTTACCTGGTCACAAACCTCCATGACCTTTCATCCCTGTTGGGTGCCCTCACTGGACTAACCCTCACTATGGACCCAAATGCCATGACATATGCTGAACAGGACCTTGTGCTTCAAGAACTCCACCAACTGAAAGTCACCCTCAACTCCATGCAATGGCATGTAGATATGGTAATGAGCATCGTGTTATGAGCATACCCCATTTTATTCATTTTACAGTAACAACAACAATGACATCTACAAAGATACGGGTCTGGAGAGTTGGGCTATGATTTCCTTTTCTTTTCCCTTATTTAATCTCACTAGAACGATATGATACAAGGGCTGGATGGCAGGACTTAGAGCAGGATGCCTATGCAAACACTATAGCCCTTATTTGGAAGGTGGTTAGGTCAGCATCGGTTATTGGACATACCGAGTGCCGACATGGAGGATGGCCCAATGATGGGCCTAGACTGCAATTTGAACCAAGGTCCAGATGCCCCAGAGGGGCAGAACAGGAACGCCTGGAAGGTACCAAGGGAATGGTACTGGCATTGGTGGGAACGGCTGAAGGCGCAAGACAATAAGACACTGCCATATGGAGATGAAGGCTGTGGATTGGTCAGGCAGGTGCTGCCCTTAGCTCAACGCTCAAGAACGCCAACACAATGCTAGCCAGCTATGGAAGGATGGGCAATTGGTGTGGGAGGATACTCACAGGAATGGTATGGTGGGTGCAGAATTGGCTGCTGCACATTGATCCCAGATGAGGGACTTTAGCTGTGCACTGACTATGCACAGACCATGGCCTAGAGTATATAAGGGCTGTAGTATAGTGTAGGCAGTCCCTAAGACTCTAGATAGTTTTTGTGTCCTAGACACTAGCTATAGAGCAATTGTATCATCTTTGGCTTAACAAGCTGACACTTGTGGGATTCTTAGGTTGTGTTTAGGGTACTCCTAACATAATCTAGAGTCTTTACCATCTACTCTGTTGATCTTACAGCACTGAGCACACCTTGCTTGTTGTTGCTCACAACATCAATGGCCTAGACTCTTTTTCTGAGAGGTAGTAATCGCAAAGCCCACAACCTCTCCAGGCAACATCAACATCAGTACACATACTGTCAATGGGTCACAAACGAGTGATCCTCAATACACCTGTTGGGCCTGGCTACAAAACAGTAATGGATGAGAATACTAGTTCGCTGGGGTGAAGCATAGGCAGGAGACCATAGACGTGCCCTGGGTTTAGTATACCGTTATTGCAGAAGAGTTCACGGAATGAATGAAGAAACCTTATTGGTGTTGCATATCAAGGCTGAACCCAAGTTCCTCACACACTCCCTGTACTAGCAACGCAAAATAAGTTGCACATTGATAACTAGGCACAAAGATAGTGAGGCAAATTGCCAGGTGCACCCAATAAGTAGCTTGCAGACCCACGACACTGCAGACACTATCCTCCTTGTTTCCCAAGGAGTGTCATCAACAGGCGCAGAAGCCGAGAGAATGGATCAACTGTCAGTGGAGGGCCTGAAGTTGATTGAAGAAATTTTTGTTTACAGGAGAATATATTGGGAGAGCATGCATTGCTCATTCAATTACATTTTGCCCTACACCCAGGCGACACTCTCGGAGATAGGATGTATCTTCAAGGCGGACTGGGTTACTATCAACGACATGGTCCAGACAGGGCCCAGAGAGTTTACTGGTGATACTGTTATTTGCCACTATGATAATCATATCTGGTTGTGGTGGAAACACCAGAAGGAGGAGCACAAGATTGAGCATGCTCAAGCCCAGCAGATTTTACAGGAACAAGAACTCAAACAAGAGCTAGAACAGAAGGAAGCATGGGAGGCACTATTAATGGAGCACACTGCCACCAAGGCAGTGTTACGAGCAGAACAAGCCATGAAGAAGGCTGAGAGGGAATATCAAACCCTCATTGAATTATTGGAGGTGCAATACAAAGGAGACACTTCCAACCCCATCTGGCTGGCACTGGTTGCATCAAAATATAACCAATGGCTGTTGTTAATCAACAATGGCAACAAGGCTATTCAATGATATCAGGTAGCACTGGGACGATTGGAATGTGCACATCATGTGCAGGAGTTATATATGCATGAAGGAATGACCATGACGCATGAAGATTGGAACGCATGGATGCATGCAATGAATGGAAATATTTTGCTGGGATTCTGGTGGACTATTTGAATGGAACCCATACCAGAACAATTAGCACCAACAGTACCTGGGTTTTGTTACTTGAATCTAATCAAACCCAAATTCTGGAATAAGTATGAGTGGCCAGCATACCCCACAATCACTGCCATCTGGCAAATGGAGGAGAAATTCCATAACGAAGGAATCCAAACAAGATGGACCACCACTGATCGAAAAGATGTGGTGCATGTAGGCTTAGAATTGGCCGATACGAATGGATGGGACATGGTGGAGAAACTTCTCACCAGTGGTCACGAAATGCTCCAGGTTGGAGCAGAAAGGATGAATGAAACCGAGCTAGGCAAAACAATAAGCCTAGGAAGCAAGGAAATCGAAGAACCAGAGCAACCAATGCGATCGAACGCAGTGGCAGCTCTAGTGGAGATTGATCCATGCCTAAGAATGGGACGACCAGAACTCTCAGAACAAGCCAGGAACAATTTACATCCAAAGTACCCTGGATACTGTTACCTTTGGCTTGTAAAAAGACAGTTCTGGAATGAATATAAATGGCCAGTGTATCCGACAATTAGGGAAATTTATGGATGGGATCCAGAGCTCATGGACAAGTATCAACCCATATACTGGAGAAGAACGAAAGGTTGCAACCACATGTGGCATTGTATCCGAGTAACAGGAGAACCAAACAGATGGCCTTGGATGAAGGCAATGATGTGGCAAGGATATGGATTGCATCGAGTCAGCATTGGAACATTCCGACTCACAGTGGACATGATCATGCATGTGTACCATGCTCTATTAGGATGGAGGGAGCACTGGGCTGATACACAAACTTTAGAGCCCTTAGCCGTTACACAACCAGCTGCTGCAGTCGCAGCACGAGAGGATGAAATAACCATACAGCAGGAAGAACAACAGAGGGCGATAACTAGTGCAGGGCAGGCCATAGCTTCCATGATAAATGAGTACCAACGATCCAATCAAACAGAACCAGGTCCCCTCACCAAAGCAGAAATGCACGACTATTATCAGGGAGATCCACAGATGGTGGACGGATGGCTACAACAAATGGAGACTTACTTCATGCTGGCAAAGGAAATGGACCCAAAATGAAAAGTCTCAATCTGCCTCTACAGAATCAAGGGAGGAAAAGGCAATAGAGCAGCTGACTGGAGTGGAGTAAAGCTCAAAGCTTTCCAAAAAGCCCTGCAGGAGTACCAGGACAAGATAGACATGAATGGTTGGAGTACAGAACTAGATTGGACTCAGTTAAATGCTGGGGAAGAAACTGACAATGGGCATGCATGGAGAAGACGACCCCTGGAAAATCAGTTCCCATTTACAGATTGGGCAGATTTCAAAAAGCAAATGCATGAGTTCTTCATGTCCATGGAGACTAAAGAAAAGGCAATTGAGGTGCTTTTAGCCCTGTGACAGGGAGGAATGATAGTTGAGGACTACATCATAAAGTTTGACTCCCTCATGTCTTTAACGGACTGGAATGATCCAGCATTGATATCCCAGTTCAAAAGCAACCTCAATCCTGCACTAGGTCAAGAACTGATTCAGTACAGAGGATTATCAAACATCACAACATTACACCAGATCCAGACTAGGGTCACAGAGTTGGCACAAGCCTTTAGAAAAGCCAATGAAGCTTATGGCTTCTTGAAATATAAAGAAGATTACAAAGAATGAACACCAGTCAGTAATGGATGACCCACCTATCAGTTCAGAGCACTGCCACCATTTGCATCAAGAAGTCGACCTGATCCCAATGCAATGGATGTCGACAAAAGGAAACAAAAACCTGTATGTTACAAGTGTGGAAAAGAAAGTCATATAGCATGGAGATGTTGAGAGCCTAGAGAGACAGGAGAAGGAGGAGTTCCCACATGTTACAATTGTGGTGAAAAAGGACATTGGGCAAATATGTGCCCCAAACAGAAAAGAATTACAATGGGAGAGAAGGGAAAGCAAGTCATCTGAGCAATAGAATCAGGGGAAACAACCCCAGTAGGACATATAGAGGAGGTCTCGGATTTTGCAGAAAGCCAGTAGGCAGGCACTCCACACTGCTGGCTACTAGTCAGGTTTCTTATTGTGATGTACCAGTACCTGTAGACTCACAAATGAAGTTAAACGATTTACTTTATGAATGCAGAGGGAACATACATCACATACAAAACCTGAAAGTGAGTGCAAAACCAAAAGAACGATTAAAGACATGGACACCCCAGTAGGTGTTAAGATGAATATGGGAACAGAAGGAGGAAGTGGCAGTCAAATGTTTACAGCAATGGATAAACATAAAAAGAATAAAAGAAGTGGACGCCAAACTTGTACAACAGTTAAATGCTATGATGGAAGCAGAGGCATTATGGAACCTTGTACATCTTCAAGAAAAAGTAGTACAAGGAAATGGTCAACAAGAATTGGATCTTAAGGGGACAGTCACCACAATGGACATGTATAAAAAAATCAACATAACCATGTTGTTGGATTCAGGATGCACAGGGTCATGTATTAGCAAGGACTTCGTGGAAAGGCACCAGTTGAATAAATGACAGCTAGTACGACCAGTACCTGTGTACAATGCCAACGGATCCAAGAACTCATCAGGAAGCATGGAGTTTATGGTGCAGTTGAAATTACAAATTCAAGACCACAAAGAAGTAATGGACTGTGCTGTTACACAGTTAAATAAAATGGACTTGTTCTTAGAGTTTGACTGGTTAAGTCATCATAACCCAACGATTAATTGGAAGAAGAAATTGTTGGAATTTAACCATTGTCCAGGGACATGCTGGAAGTTGTTGTCTGTACAAGAACCAGAAGATGAAATTGACATTACATGACGATTGGAGGATGGAGATAGATTGTTGGCTGTTCACATAGGCAAACCAGAGTTGCATGTGAGGGCATTTGCATCCACATCAACCAAAATCACAGTGGAGGAGGCAGAAAAAGCCAAAAAGAGAACTTTAGAGGAAGCGGTCCCTAGGCACTATTTGGGACATCAAAAAGTCTTCAAGAAAGAGACCTTCAATGAGTTGCCACCATGATGGCATTGGGATCATGCCATAGAATTGATTCCTGGGTCTAATCCAGTCGATTGCAAAATCTATCCATTGAACAGGGACAAACAGCAACAACTGGACGAGTTTTTAAAGGAAAATTTGGATTCGGGAAGGATCCAGCCGAGTAAATCACCCATGGCATCGCCATTCTTCTTTGTGAAAAGAAAGATGGAAAGCTGAGGCTGGTACAGGACTACTGGAAGTTGAACAAAATGACAGTGAAGAATTGGTATCCACTCCTGCTCATAGGGGAGTTGGTGGACAAGTTATCGCAGGCATGGGTCTTTTCAAAAATGGACATTTGTTGGGGATACAACAATGTTTGTATAAAGGAAGGGGACAAATGGAAAGCAGCTTTCCGAACCAATAGAGGTCTTTTCAAACCTCTAGTAATGTTCTTTGGTCTAATGAACTCACCAGCCACTTTCCAAATGATGATGAATGATATCTTCCAAACAGAGATTGTGGAAGGATGGGTCATCATATATATGGATGATATACTGGTATTCTCAAAAATGCAGGCAGAACACACAGTTCAGGTTAACCGTATACTAGCAAAGTTGGAAGAGCGTAAGTTGTCATTGAAGCCAGAGAAGTGCTTCTTTGACAAAAGTGAAATGGATTTTCTAGGAGTAATTATCAGGAAAGATACAGTCCGAATGGACTCGGCCAAGGTTAAAGCAGTTATTGAGTGGCCGACACCAACATGTAAAAAGGAAGTCCAACAGTTCTTGGGCTTCATTAACTTCTATCAAAGATTTGTAAAAGATTTCGCAAAAGCAGCAAAACCACTTACTCGACTAACAGGAAAAGAGGAATGGAAGTGGACAGAACTCCAAGATGCAGCTTTTGATAAGCTCAAGAGAACCATTGTGGAGGAAGTGGTATTACGAATCCCAAACAAGGAGGGACAATTTCAAGTGGAGGTAGATCCCTCAGATTTTGCAATAGGAGGGATTCTGTCACAGCAAAGAGAAGATGGAATGTGGAAGCCAGTGGCCTTTATTTCGAAATCACTAAATGATGCCAAAAGAAACTATGAAATATATGACAAGGAAATGCTCGCAGTAATGCATGCATTTTATGAATGGTCCCATTATCTTAAAGGGGCAAAACAGACAGTAGAGGTTTTGATGGATCATCAAAACCTAACATACTTTCGAAAGGCGCAGAATCTTAACCGGCAGCAGGCAAGATGGGTAACAGATTTGCAGGAGTACAACTTCATGATAAAGCATTGAAGTGGCAAATCCAATACCAAGGCAGACCTACTATTGCAGCATGCAGGACACGATAAGGGAGAAAATGACAACAAGGGAGTAGTCCTACTCAAAGAGCACCTTTTCATGGACATACGGGTTTTCAATGATGATTGAGCACTGGACAACATCATGAAAGATATCCAAGATGTTCCCCAAAGACAGTGGGAAACACAAGTAATAAAGGGACTCGAAAAAGCTGGAGGAGACTACAAACGGGAAAAAGGACTTGTCACCTGGAAGGGACGAGTATACATACCGGCAGTTGTGGTGCTAAGAGAAGACATTATCGCCATACATCACTCATGGGGACACTCAGGAATAGCAAAAACACTCGAGTCACTAACAAGGAATTTCTGGTGGCCAAACATGCACACCGATATCGAGAAGTACATTCTGGGATGTGAGGTCTGTCAAAAGGCCAAACCTGACAGACAAGCACATGCAGCACCATTACGACTGAATGAGGTTCCCTCAGAGCCATGGGAAATAATCTCAGTGGACTTTATAGGACCGTTGCCAGAATCCAAAGGCAATGACATGATTTTAGTCATTGTGGACCAATTCACAAAGAAGTTGCACTTCCTACCCACCACCATGGAAATAACTTCGCAAGGGACGGCAGTCTTATTCAGGGATAATGTGTTCTGGGAGCATGGACTCCCAAGGAAGGTTATCAGCGATTGGGGGCCTCAGTTTGCCTCAAAATTTATAGACGATCTTTATGGGATGCTGGGGATCAAAGCCAACAGGTCGACAGCATATCACCCTCAAACAGATGGACAAATGGAGCAGGTAAATCAAGAACTGAAGGAATTCTTAACCATCTTTGTAAATAACAGGCAGGACAACTGGAGTGACTGGTTGTCAGTGGCACAGTTTTGCCACAACGATTGAGTGCATGCAGCAACAGGGTTCACCCCATTTTACATGAACTACAGAAGGCACCCCAACAAGGGGTTGGACCCAACTTACACTCCAAAGGTGGTGGCAGTTGAACAATTAGCAAAGGAACTTGAGGAGGTACATGCCAAAGCAAAGAAGGTGTTAGAAAAAGCAGCTCAAGTAATGAAAGAGCACTATGACACACATCACCGACAGGCCATTGAATACAAGCTGGGTGACAAGGTCTACCTCAGTACCAAGAATCTGCCAACAATTCGAGCAACTAAGAAGCTCGACGGAAAGTTTGTTGGACCACTTGAAGTAATTGCCAAAGTAGGGGAGTCAGCCTACAAGCTAAAAATCCCAGCATCCTGGAAAGTGTACAATGTCTTTAATGAAGTCCTCTTGAAGCCATACAGGGAACTGGTGTTTCCTAAGCAGAAAGCAAAGGCAGCAGCGCGCAAGGATGTGCAAATTGTGGAAGAGTCCCAGGAGGACAAATACAAGGTTGAGGAGATTGTTGATAGTCACATCAGTGGACATGGAGGTGGGAGACTCAAATACCTCATCAAGTGGGAAAATTATCTGGTGGAGGAATCCACATGGGAACTGGCTGAGAACCTTGCCAATGCACAGGCAAAGGTCAAGAAATTCCATAGAGAACATCCAAATGCACCAAGGCATTTACAAACCACATATGGAACTGACCCTCAATGGAATTCACAAGCACGGAGCCAGAAAAAACTGTTCAGATGGAACAATGGGAAATTTGGACAAGAGTATCTGGAGAACATGGAGCGCAGATGGCGCAGATGGAAAGGCACTTGGGCAGCAATTCAGGAACTGCCTGATGATACTGATGGGACGTTCTCTAGAGACCTAGAGCGCGGCAGGCAGGTAGTACCTGTGCATAATTTCCCAAAGAAGACAGATATGGAGGAGCCAGGGGAAGAACGAAGGGCTCAAGAATGTGATATGGCAGAACTTGCCAAGAAAATTTTAAAGAAACCAGTGAAGGTTGGGGCTGCTATGGAGAGCAGCGAGTCGGAACTTGACCAACAGTGGAGGATTACAGGTGCTGCATGCCAGAAGAAGGTGGTGAAGTTTAGAACCATGATGGAAGAAGTCAAGGATATCAACTCAGAGAAAGCAGGGCTCACACCCAAAGAATGGAGCAAGTGGCTGAGCCACTTTTATGAACAAATGAAGAAGGATCCACACTATGTGGACACAGCTACTTCAGCCTCTCGGGACATGAGGCCTTGAGGGGGGGGTGATGTTATGAGCATACCCCATTTTATTCATTTTACAGTAACGATGATGATGACATCTACAAAGATACAGGTCTGGAGAGTTGGGCTATGATTTCCTTTTCTTTTCTCTTATTTAATCTCACTAGAATGATATGATACAAGGGCTGGATGGTGGGACTTAGAGCAGGATGCCTATGCGAACACTATAGCCCTTATTTGGAAGGTGGTTAGGTCAGCATCAGTTATTGGACATACTGAGTGCCAACATGGAGGACGGCCCGATGATGGGCCTAGACTGCAATTCGAACCAAGGTCCAGATGCCCTGGAGGGGCAGAACAGGAACGCCTGGAAGGTACCAAGGGAATGGTACTGACATTGGTGGGAACAGCTGAAGGTGCAAGACAATAAGACGCTGCTGTATGGAGATGAAGGCTGCAGATTGGTCAGGCAGGTGCTGCCCTTAGCTCAATGCTCAAGAGCACCAACACAACACTAGCCAGCTATGGAAGGACAGGCGATTGGTGTGGGAGGATACTCACAGGAATGGTATGGTGGGCGCAGAATCAGCTGCTGCGCATTGATCCCGGATGAGGGACTTTAGCTGCGCACTGACTGCGCACAGACCATGGCCTAGAGTATATAAGGGCTGTAGTATAGTGTAGGCAGTCCCTAAGACTCTAGATAGTTTTTGTGTCCTAGACACCAGCTATAGGGCAATTGTATCGTCTTTGGCTTAACAAGCCAACACTTGTGGGATTCTTAGGTTGTGTTTAGGGTACTCCTAACACATTGTTCCAAGGTGACAGTGTAAAAGGTATTCTGCACTAGCCACAAGCAACTCCATGAACTCCAAGATTATCCACAATTATCCACAGTAAGGCAAGTGTCACCCACACTCAACAAACAAGTCATCTCCCACATACGCCATCCAAACCCTGCATCAGTCAGTCATTTGCATCCAATGTCAGCACCATGTTGGCCAAGCTGCATAAAATTGTAAGCTGGCATAGCTTAGTTCACTGGAGAAGGGACCACCACCATCAAGCTATATCTACATTAGGGAAGATCTACATTCTATGATCTAATTGCCACATCATCCATAGCGATGCACTGACACAGCAGATTAGGACCCTAGCAGACAAGTAAAGCCATTGGCTGACAACCAGCTATGGTATAGACTAGTCAGGTCCACAGAAAATAGAGAACAGGGACACATTGATAAGTTCACTCCACTATTGGAAATAGGGAGGAAAGGAGAGGTGTGAGGTTGTGAAAGGATTCCCATCAACTCCAGTGCACTTGATGTCAATGCTACTATGCACAGAACTGGCAGAGTTCATGGATAATCACGCTTAAGCATGCAAGTGCATAATGATGGCAAACGCAGGATGTGGAGTGTGACAAGACTCAGAAATGTGGACAAGACAAGGAGAACATGGCTTAGAGAACAAGACTCGAGGAAACTGGGGTGTACTGATAGGCTGGTAAACTAATTGTACATGGGCTCTATATACATTTTTCTCTCTAATAATGAAGTATCACTTGTAAAATTTCACCTTGCAGCTGTATATCCAAATCTGTCTTGAAGGTCTTCACGTGATGGGGCTAGCTGAGGGATGCAATGGTGGAATACGAGTGCTGCAGTGGGAACCAATACCACAACCCTATGTGGGATGCTAATAGACTTGTTGGATTGCAATAGACTTGCCTGATTGCCATGTGCAGCAACTCTGGGGTTCATCTGACTTGATGCGGCCCTGTTCTCAATATTCTGCAGACCTGACTAGTCTGTACCATAGCTGGTTGTCGGCCAATGGCTTTACTCATCTGCTAGGGTCCTAATCTGCTGTGTTGGTGCGTCGCTATGGATGACATGGCGATTGGATCTTGGAATGTAGATCTTGCTTAATGTGGATATGGCTTGATGGCATGGTCCCTTCTCTGGTGAACTAAGCTGTGCCAGCTGACAATTTTCATGTGACTCAGCCAATGGGGTGCTGACATCAGATGCGAATGGCTGACTGAGTGCAGGGTTTGGATGGCATACATGGGAGGCAACTTGATTGTTGGTCATGGGCACTGCTTGCCTTTCTGCGGATAATTGCAGAGTTGCTCAGAGTTGCTCATGGCTAGCATGGAATACCTGCAGATGACTCCTCTACACCCCTACCTTGGAACAATGCTCAAGCCAGATGAACCCCAGAGTTGCCACGAACAGTGATCAGTCAAGTCTATTTCAATCCAATGACTCTATTAGCATCCTGCATCGGGTCACAATATTGGTTCCCACCATGGCACTCATATTCCACCATCACACCCCTCAGCTAGCCCCATTGCATGAAGACTTTCAAGATGGATTTGGATACATGGTTGCGAGGTGAAATTTTCCAGAGTTACTTCATTATTTAGAGTAGAAAATGTATATAAAGTCCCTGTACAATATGGAAGCTTAGCTTAGCATCAGAGTAGATCCCCAGAATACAGTTTCCCCTTGAGTCTCAGCCTTTAGTCATGCCCTCCTCATCTCATTTGTGCTCTTGAGTCTTGTTGTACTCCACATCCCACGTTCACCATCATTACACACTTGCACACTAGAACATAATTATCTGTGAACTCCACTAGTTCTGCATATCATAGCATTGTCATTGAGCATACTGGAGTTGACAGGACTCCTTTCACAACCTCACACCTTCCTCTCCTCCCTAATTTCCAATAGTGGAGTGAGCATATCAATGGCACAAAAGGATGTCGAAAATATCCAACACTGGTATGAATCTAGGGTGGATCATGCCTGGATGACCCAAGGTTGGCCTTGAGAAGTTGGTGACTTCTTGCATAGGAGGGGGGTAATGTTATGATCTCTTTTCTACACTTTTGTTGCTATACTTCATTACTTGTTTCACCTGTTTGTCTCACCCCTCATTTCACTTCCTTTTATACCTTTTCATTGTTCTCTAGACAGTATATAAACCCCCTCATGTACCATAGTTCTTTAGTTCCAACTTAGTCGAGTATTGCTCTCATCTGAATGATCACCTCACTCTCACCTTCCTTGTTGCTTGAACCACCTTTGCCACTGTCTAGCACAGTGCCCAAGGGCATCTTTGTCCACTGACTGGGATTAGACTGAGACTCTAGTCATCACTGTTGACTCAGAAACAACAAGGGCATCAACCTTAACACATATACCTTCCCTTGATAGTGTACAATGTGATCAGTGTATGTCCAGTCCTGGAGCTTGGATTTTATTGGTGGTGCCTGATGATTCTGGATTACTTCAACTAATATTTGTCTGAAGTCATCCTTGGTCATGCCTTTTTGGAGTTTTTCAGCTAGGTCATTTGCAATAATTCAGATGAATCATTCAGGGGTTAGTATGGTGACATCTTCTGGGGTATCATCAGTTCCTATGTGGTCTGGTCATCAGGATAAAGCATCGGCTTCAAACATTCTGGCACCTGGGATGTGCTCACTTCAGAGGTCGAATTCACTTAAAAATGAGGACCATCATGCTTGCCTGGGGGTAAGACATTGTGGGGTTCAATATAAGGATAAGTTCTTGTGGTCACAATGAACAATGGTGGTGTGTGGTGATCCATGAAGGAAGTGTTGCCAGGCTGCAAGTCCTTTAATGATTGCCAGTAGTTCTCTGTCATAGATCTGGTAATTCTGTTCCATTGTGGTTAAGGCATGTGAGATGAAGCCACAAGGGTGTAGGGTTCCTGCTTTGTTGGCTTGTTTCAGAACTGCCCCTATTGCTTTATTTGACATGTCAGTTTGCAGGGTGAATGGTTGGGTGATGTCTGGCATTCAAAGTACTGGGGCAGTTGTGAATTGCTGTTTCAGATTGTTGAACACTTTTTGCCTTTCTGGTGACCATAGGAACATTTTGTCCTTTTTTGTGAGATCAGTGAGTGGCCATGCCAGCTCTGCAAAACTCCCAATAAATCATTGGTAGAAATTTCCAAATCCTAAGAAGGATCACACTTGCTTGACTGTTGTCAGCATTGGCCAATCAGCTATCCCTGCTAGTTTAATTGGATCCATTGTTATTTCTCTGGGTCTGATTATCATTCCAAGGAACTCAATCTCTTGGGTACAGAATTTGCATTTTCTGAGTTTGAGGAATAAGTCATTATCCTTTAACCATTTCAGAACACATTTCATTCATATTTCTAAATCTTTGGTTGTTGTTCTGCATATCAGGATGTCACGCATGTAAATGATTAACCATCCTTCATTAACCATCTCTTGGAAGTATTCATTCATCATTGTCTGGAAAGTAGATGGAGAGTTGCATAGACTGAAGAACATGATGGTTGGTTCATATAATCCTTTGTTTGTTATGAAGGCTGCCCTCCATTTGTCTCCCTTCTTTATTCAAATGTTGTTATATCCCCATTGAAGGTCTAATTTTGTAAAATATTGAGTGCCCAATAACTTGGTCATTAGGTCAGAGATTAGTGGCAATGGGTATGCATTTTTTACTGTCCATTCATTTAAGTATCAGTAGTCCTGACATGGTCAGAGCACTCCACTTTCCTTCTTTGCAACAAAAAAGAATGGTGATGCTTGTGGAGATTTGGATGGTCTAATATATCCTTTGGCTAGCTGTTCAGCAATCCATTCATCAAGCAATGATTGTTCTTTTATTGACAACAGGTAGATTTTGCTGACTTTCAGGGTAAATCCTGCTTTGAGGTCTATTGCATGGTCCCATGTGTGACTAGTTGGGAATCATTCTGAGGCTGTCTTTTCAAATGTGGATTTCCATTCCAGGTACTCATCCAGTAGGGTAGTTGTTGCAGTTTCTTTGCATAGCATATGTTCCAGATTTTGTGATGTTGATGTCTTAACCCTAATCCAGTATTCATTGATTTCTTGATCCAGATCCTTCTTTATCTGTCTTATCAGTTTCTCATCTGGGGTGAAGTGATTGAATTGAAGTGTCTGTTCTTTCCAATTTATTGCCAGGTTGTGTTTTTCTAACCATGGGAGTCCAAGTATGAGTTTTTGATCTCCTAGTTTAGTGATCAAGAAGTTTGTTTTGATTTGTTGGTTTCCAATATGGTACTGAATTCTGACTTTGTGTGTGATCATCCCATTGGAATTAACTGTTCCATTGGCATTTTTGACTCATATTGGCCAGGTTAGTGCTTCTTTGTTCATGGTTTTTGTTATTGTATCATCAATAAAGTTTCCTTCTGCCCCACAGTCAACAAGGGCAGATATTTCAGCAGGTAATTCAGGTGATTGGACAGTTATTTGATCATACTACTACAGAGTTGAGTGCTAACTGTCCATAATCATTCTTGGAGGTTCCTCTGCTTTAAAAACCCTCAGTTTCAAGGTTGCTGAGGAGATTGTTTTGATCCTCCATGTTGAGTGCCACAATCATTGCACAAATTTTCTTGGCATCATTCTCTTCAGTGATTGTTCTGGTGAATTGTCCTGGAGGAGGTGGATTTTTTGTGGTATCTTTCTTCAGGCAGTTTTGGGATAAGTGACTGATGATTCTGCATCTGAAACATTTTCCAGAATGCATATATTCTTCCCATTGTCCATCAGTCAGACATCCAGCCATCATGGCATTAACTGTTTCAGATCCCCCTCCCCTGTTAAACTGACGTCCTGGCTCAGCAGTTTTTCCCAATGCTTTCATCATTTCCCATGCCACATTAAGCTGCTTGGCTTTTCTGTAGGCATCAGTGATGGCTTTAAAGTCGCCCTGTCCTTCAAGGATTTTAGCAGCAATGGTGGTTGGTAGATCTTGGACAAAGGCCTGAAGTTGGGCAGTGATCCCAGTTAGTCCAGAGGATCTGATGAGCATTCTAAATTTTTGGACATAGATTGGTATGGTGATTTCTCCTCCAACTCATAATTTTGTAAGCTTGTTTAGCACTCTGACTGCAGTGTTTACTTCTCCCCAGTCCTCAAGGAACTGAGTGATGAAAGTGTTGTAGTTCTCCCAGGTGAGTCCATCTTTCTTTTCTTTCTTCACAAATTATTTCCTTCCAGTCATCTAGTTTCTTTCCAAGGCACTGGAGAACATATCTTGTCTTCTTTTTGTGTTTTCCCTCATAGTTATGAGTGTTTATTGCAAAGAAGTCACTAAACCAATTGATGAATGATCTAGCTTCAGTTCAATCTCCTGTAAAGATTTGTGCTGAAACTGGTTTGATGTCTCCTTTCAGAATGTCAGTGGTTTCAGAAATGGTTGCCATCTGTTTTTCATCAGTTTTGGTTTCAGTTTCAGGTTTCAGATTTCCTAATTCATGTTCAATCTGTTTTTGTTCTAAAAAGGTATACCACCCAGTTATGGCCTCCTCAGTGAGAGCAGTGTATAGGCTGGTACCATCAAGGTTGAGTTCATTTTCACAATATTCCTCCCACCAGAGAGTTTCTTTTGGTCTGTCAAAGTATAGTTCTGGTTCTTCTTCTGGTTCTTTCTGTTTGTTTCTCCACTCAACCCAAAATTTTCTGGGTAATGAGTGTTCATCTCCTTTGGTGTAATCTCCCTCAAAGTATTCATCAGATACTGGGGTGTTCTTGTTCTTTCCTACTCCTCAAAATTCCCAACATTTATGTAGTGTTGAGAAAAAGAGCTCCTGTCTTTCTAGGTAGTGTGTTCCTTTGTAGAGAAAGGAATTGTTCAGTGGTCTCTGACTAGAGAGTCTGGTTTCTGGTTGTTTCAGATCAATGTTGTCTGGCTAGTGATGATGCACTAAGTGGTTCAGTGAGTTCCAACTTGTGTTAAGGTTGATGCCCTCAGTTCATTTCTGAATCTACAGAGATGACTAGAGTCTTGGTCTAATCCCAGTCAATGGACAAAGATAACCTTTGGCACTGTGCTAGGCAGTGACAAAGGTGGTTGGATTGACTAAGAAAGCAAGAGCAATGAGATTGTTCAGATGAGAGCAATACTCAACTAAGTTGGAACTAAAGAACTATGGTACATGAGTGGGTTTATATACTGTCTAGAGAACAATGAGAAGACATAAAAGGAAGTGAAACAAAGGGGTGAAATAGGCAGGTAAAACAAGTAGCATAGCTAAGGACATGAAACACAATGACAAAAAGGTAAGCAATGTAGAAGTTGTAACAGAGACCACATTTTTCACAAAGGCCAATATGACCACAACCATCAAATCCTCAGGCATTCAAGCACACTCCACAGATTTCAGATCTGAGACAAGCCATGAAAGGATCAAGCATGGAGAGTTCTTGTCTGAGGCAAGGCATAAAATGCACACCAGGTGTGTAATCAACTGAACAAGCATGGTTTCAAAGAATTATTTCTTCAATTTGGTACAAAATGCCTTCTGGTAGACACCAAGTAACAGTGTTAACTGGGTGGTCACCCAGTGTAGCAGGTAATGGAGAAGAATGACTATTATGTGCAGTAACACTCTTCACAGTGAAGGCCCTTCTGTGTGGGTGACAACATGTATGACCTTTGCCTGGTGCCTTAAGACATCTAGTGCCAGCTTCAGTTATGCCAGCACAAGTAACAGTAACAGTTTTTCTTCATGACTTGGTCTTCTTGGAGACCACAGTGAACTCCTCAGAGGAGTTAGAAACATTCATATGTGATAAATTTGAATTTGATTTCTCCATAGGAAAGCACATGTATGGAGAGGGAAAGGGAAAGAATAGGAGGATGAAAAGAAAAAGGAGAGGATTTGGGCTGAGGTAAAGACAACTAAAACAAAGATGCTGCTATGCCTCAAATATGATGTAGCATGCTCATAAACCTCAACTGAAACCACAGCCCATGACAGGTGATGATAAGGGTTTTATTTTATTTTATTTTATGAATAGCAATGTATTGGTCATGGCAACCTAAGCACAGCATACCCCCTGAGGGGGGGGGACAAAATAATTGTAACTACTTTGTACATGATGGCAGGGCCTGGTATGGAGGGCAGGAGTTCTGTGTGAACATGGCAGGATCTAGACCTGCATGCATGGTATGGACAACAAGTGCAAGGTGTTTAAGACACCATGGCATGAGGGGGCAAGCAACAGGTAAGGCATGTGTTGGCACACTGACAAGTTCTAACAGTACAATGTTCCTTGACACGAGTGATGCACTGGGCTTCCAAGGCAGCCAGCAGCTTTGCTTCAAAATGGGCCCCATAGAAAGGGCAGGTGCAGGAGATGGCCAAATGGTTGCCATTGCAGTTCAGGCACTTCAAGACCAGAGGCAATTTGCTGTCTGTGGCAGCAGCATGGTGGGCTGCAGACAGGTGGTTGCCAGTGCAAAATGTGCACCATGGGAGTCAGGAGACACAGCAGTGAGAGGTGTGTTCCCAGTGTAAACAGATCCTGCATTGGGGGGTAGCCTTGTCAGTTGTCCAAGGCTGAGCACGACGAGGGGTCCCAACGAAGGACACGTCCGTTTGAAGGAGGTGGCGGGCTCGGAAACCCGTGCGATCATCGTAGATTTCGCATTTGACTGTGCCAGAAAGGGAATGGTAACGGTTAAAGGAGGACTTGTTTTTGAACAGTTCTGCACTAACTTGCCACCAACATGGTGAACATTTACCTGCACATCGAAGACCGAGTTCTCGCACTCTCCATCCCCTTCTGTGACATCGAGAGGCTCTCCGTCCGCCCTGTCAAATGGCTTCGATTTGTTACATTCGCCATTTGTGGCGTCCGTGGAGATCTCTCTGCGATGCCCAATGGCCGCCCTGTCGACTATGACAGTATCTCCCTTGATCATATCGCCGAAGCTTACTACTATACTCCTGAGGGTAATATTCGCGGATCCCATATTTGTTTCGGGCGATGGACAGCGTCCTTGCGCTCTCCATGTTGCTCAAGGGAACCACTCCTGAATTGATGGCCACAGAAAGACAGAGGCGAGAGGAGGCGGAAGAGTTGCGTGCGAAGGAGGCTAGTCGAGTGAAAGTGCAGCAGTGGATGCAAAGTTCTCCGTGCGTTCTCTCTTACCTCCGGGCTATTTCCAACTAGAAGCTGATCTTAGGTTAAACAGGGATATCGAATTCCAGTCAGACGCAAGCCAGACTACGCGGTCGATCATTAGTGAATGATAAATGACTATTTCTTGAACCTGTGTACGCTATACCGGATATTCTAACCTTCAAACTATCCCCACTGCTTTCTTATTTTGTCTACGTACAGTCAACTCCCTCATAACCCATACCCCCCGAAACCCATACTCTCCCATACCCCATAATTTTTTCTGACTACCGAGTTGGTTCGCAGGGAATTTGGTTCCATAACCCATAATCCCCCCATACCCCATAAGCCATAGTCTGATGCCGGCTCGAAACCCGCCCGCCACCGCCCTCAAGCGTATCTGTTGCCATCACCCTGCCCATGCCCGCACCCGCCTCCTCGCCTTTGCCTTTGCCCCTGCCTACGCCCTGTATTAGGGTATCTAGTATTATTATCTATTGTATACTATCTATTAACAAATTGGTTTAAGTAAATGCAACTGGATCAAAAATATGATAATAAGTGAGGGTCCGAATTTTCCTGATGTGATGCATTACATTTCTGCCCGCGACTCGATCAGCACAAGACCGAGACCTATACGGCCTCGGAATGTTACATTTATTAACGTTCAGATCCACTCTCCTTTCAGCGGCTCTGCAGGGAAAGTCTCCATGTGTATGCCTATATCGCGATAGATTTCCTGTTCGTCTTTTCTTCCGCTTCTGCTAATGCTCCGATGCTCCCTTCCACTCCTTCTC
This sequence comes from Amanita molliuscula, assembly GCA_023014405.1. Taxonomy (NCBI): domain Eukaryota; kingdom Fungi; phylum Basidiomycota; class Agaricomycetes; order Agaricales; family Amanitaceae; genus Amanita; species Amanita molliuscula. Next base: position 1,882,382 of record JAEBUP010000006.1, read on the forward strand.
GGCCTTCCCTTCCGGCAATGAACAGCAACTGTGCACCGTGATAGTCCAATAACTCGGGCGTCTCACAGCTTGCAAACCGCAGACCCTTTCCGCCCGTCCGAGTCAGCGCGCATTAGCTCTGTGGCAGCAGGGACTTGCCGTGGTCCCATCGCAGGTGCAAGCGGATTTTTAACCTGGATAATGCGGGCAAAATGCCTAATTCGTGTTGGAACAAGGCAGGTGATAGATACTAGTATCCAGTGACTCGGAGGCATGTACAACGTCTGCGCCTGGAGCGAGGGCTCCTTATTCCGTCCCCTCTTGTGCTTCAAGTGCTGCAGTCTCGGCAGACGCAAGCGTCTTCAAGTGATTTCACTTCTTCAACCTGCACCTTGGGTCGATAAAAGAAGTAGATGTGACCTCGTTCATGACCCATATTGAAGCTGACCTTGTTACTTCCTCCCTCCTCGGGCCACGCGGGCCTTTTTGGATGTTCCTCGCTTTCGGGCACAGGGCTGCCTTCGCCGACCTCTACCTGCTCAGCCTCTCCTCCTGCCGTCTTTCCACGTCTCTCTGCAGTCTCTCCTTCTGTAGGTTTCTTTCTTCTTCCCTTCTTCCCTGTTGTCCCCGCTTTGCGTGCTACCATACTGGAACTGTCCAACTGCTCTTCGGAAGGCTTGCGCTGGCTTTGGAGTTGGAGACGTGTGGTTGGCATCAAAAATAATGTCTACAAGGAATGACAATTTATCCTAAATGTCCATGAGACCGTGGACTGCCCACTCATATACGCCCAAGAACACGGCACCACCAGCCGATATCCACATTGTCCGCGGCACCGCACCAGCGAACAGAGCTCCAAGACCCCCTTGGGTGTATATTGTCCGAGCACGTCTGACTAAACTGGGCACGGCACCTTTGGACGTGGTCTGTGGATGATCGGGATCCGGCTCGGGAGGAAAGTGGGGGGAAAAGGAACGCACCCGAAGATCGAGCATCACTCTTGTTTTCAAGACGTCCAACGGCGTAGTGAGGGCTGCAGCCACTCCGCCTGCGATACTCCCACATACGGCCGCCTCATGCGGATATAGCGGTTTTCTGTTCACGCGGATCGATAATCGGTGCTTGAGCAGCTCATACAAGGGGAATTGGAGAGAGGTGAATGGAATTTCGCGCATGATGGTGATTCCGAAGCCTTGATAGAGCCCACGGATACCTTGGGCGCGTAAGACCAGGCGGAGGACGGAGAGGGAAGATGGAGCAGCGTTTCCGTAGGTGGAAGTTTGCGTGCGTGTTTTGACGACCTCGGTTGGGACTCGGATTAAGCAGGCGGCCTAGTAAGGGCAGGCCTGATGTATGGGGCGGAGAGCGTGGAGGAAGGTGCTCACGACTTCGCCGACGGAAGCTGATGCCATGTGTGTTATGGGCGCGTATTCAGGCGGAAGAGGGGAATGCTTTTTGAGAGTGTCGTATGTCGAGAAGAAGGCGGCAGCTAACAGGCAAACTTCAGACTAAAGGAGGAGCAATAGTTGGTATTGCTGACCGCCTGGGGCGCTGCCAACGATGACGCTGCCAACGCCTTTGTATATTCCTCTGAATCCTCCGGCTCGGACGAATCCCTGCGCTGACTGGAGCCGGGTTTTCAGCGTGTCAATGGGAAAGAAGAGGAGGTCCACGGCCGTGCCTGCCGCTGCGCCTGCCTATTAGTGTGTTTTAGCAATCGTTTCAGAGTCGATGTGAGGTTGATTTATCACCAGAAGAGACTGGACGAAAGTCGGATCAGGCATGGGAAAGCGTGGGACGCATCAGACTCAGCATGTCACTTGCCAACCAACTCTACAACAGTACGACACGCGAATGTCTTGCCATTGATGAGCCTGACATTGCCCAGTTTGCAGGAAATGGCTGACGGTCGCGTTCTTGGCGGCGTTTCCCATCCAGTTCTTCGTCAATGCTCCTTTTGGCCGGTTCAGTCCATCAAAGGAGGGCTGGATGATGCTGGACGGTAGGCATTGGTCGTTTTTCTATTGACATGGTCCTTGACTCGCTTGTACAGGTATCAAAGCATGGATCATGATGGAACTCGTCTCGCCTGCTGTATTTCTCTATGCGTACACGAGCTCCCCTATCTCGTACTACGACCCTCCGTTTCCGGCCTGGGACAGCCCCCAATCCATTCTGGCCTGTCTTTACCTGGTCCACTATGCCAATCGTGCTCTGATTAGTCCCCTGCGCACGCCATCGCGTTCGAAATCGCACATCATTGTCCCACTCAGTGCCATAGCGTTCAACATGGTAAACGGCTTTATCCAGGGATCATACCTGTCCTCCCCTTACGCGCGCATGTACTTGAGCAAAGGGTACACGTTCCAACGAACGTCATTCTATGTCGGGCTGGGATTGTGGTTTGTCGGGTTCGTCGGCAATATCGCGCACGACGAGATTCTCCTCGACATCAGGCGAAAGGCAAAAAGCAAGGGAAAGGGGAAAGCAGACGACCAAGACAAGAACAAGACACCGAGACCGTCGACGAAAGAGCACTATGCGATACCCTATGGGCTGTTATACAAGTTCATCTCCTATCCAAACTACTTGTGCGAGTGGATCGAATGGTTTGGGTTTGCGCTGGCTGCTGCTCCGTTGCCGATCGAGCCTTCGATATCCGGGCTCGTCAAGGCGTTGGTGAGCATCCAGTCGGTCTTGTCCAGCCCGGCGCATCTGTTCGCGCCTAATCTCGCACCGCCGTACATCTTTTTCATTTGCGAGGTTTTGGCGATGCTGCCTCGCGCATACAACGGGCACAAGTGGTACAAGGCGACGTTTGGGGAAAGTTACCCGAAGGAGAGACGGGCCGTCGTTCCGTTTGTGCTGTAATGTAGTTACGTAAGCGAGCGTCGACGTCACACCGTTGTCACGCGTGACCGACGCGACACGCCATGGGCATCAAGGGCCTCACCGCGCTGCTGCACGAGCACGCTGCAAACTGCATCAAAGAACACGACATCAAGACCCTCTTCGGTCGCAAAGTCGCCATCGATGCGTCCATGTCCATTTACCAGTTCCTCATCGCCGTCCGCCAGAGGGACGGCGAGATGCTCACGAACGACGCCGGCGAGACCACAAGCCATTTGATGGGCTTCTTCTATAGAACCATCAGGATTGTCGAAAATGGCATCAAACCCGCGTACGTGTTTGATGGGAAACCACCCGACTTGAAGAAAGGCGTGGTGAGTCCAGGATCCTGCTTCACGGACGGCCAAGTTTGGATGGCGTTGTAGCTCTCGAAGCGATTTGAACGGCGGGAGGAGGCCAAAGAAGACGGCGAAGAGGCGAAGGAGACTGGAACTGCAGAGGACGTTGACAGGTTTACGCGCAGGCAGGTCAAGGTGACAAGCCAGCACAATGACGAATGCCGAAAGCTGCTTGCGCTGATGGGTATTCCTGTCGTCGTTGTACGTAGTAGCCTCTGGCTATCCGTCGCTTCGCACTGTCACTCACGCGTGATAGGCTCCTTCCGAGGCAGAAGCTCAGTGCGCGGAACTGGCAAGAGGCGGAAAGGCACGTGTTTAAAAAATCTTGATTCAACATAGCTCACGTAGATGCCAGGTTTATGCCGCCGGTTCGGAAGATATGGACACCCTTACTTTCAATACTCCCATTTTGTTCAGACATTTGACGTTTTCCGAAGCCAAGAAGCAGCCTATCAGCGAAATCAACCTCCAGCTCGCTCTCAATGGTTTACAGATGGATATGGGTCAAGTACGTTGATTTTCCTGTTCTCACTCATTTCTAACATGACTAGTTTATTGACTTGTGTATTCTGCTTGGGTGCGATTACCTTGAACCAATCAAAGGCATTGGGCCCAAGTCGGCGTTGAAGCTACTACGGGAACACGGTAATCTAGGGGCAGTCGTAGAGCATTTGCGCGAAAGGTACGGAATAACTCTACGCATCTTTAAATAGCTGACGTTTGAACGCGATAGAGTCGCGCAAAGAGCGGCGGCAGCCGCAGACGAAGAATCTGAACCCGAAGAAGTATTAGAGGATCAACCAGCGCCGACGTCCGACTTTGAAGTACCCGACCACATTGACGAGGATGGTGAAGGCGGCGCGGAAGGAGAAGTGGAAGCGACGCATCTGGAAGAAGAGGAGGAATCCAAGCCGAAGAAAAAGACAAAAGGAAAAACAAAGCCAAAGAAAAGCGGAAAGACCGTGGATGACGAAACGGAGACGAAGCCAAAGCCGAAAAAGACAAAAGGAAAAGGTGGAATTCACATCCCCGAACACTGGCCTTGGGAGGATGCCAAGAAACTGTTTGAAAACCCGGAAGTTTTGCCCGCAGATCAGATCGAGGTAGGCGAACCTCGCATCCGATGATACAGCGTGGATCTAACGTTGCGTAGCTTGAATGGAATAACCCCGATGTCGAAGGTCTCGTCGAATTCTTAGTCAAGGAAAAGGGGTTCAAGTCAGTGTCACCGCGTTTTCATACCCTTTTCCCATTTTTATATCCATTTCAGTGAGGATCGGGTGCGAAAAGGAGCAGAGAAACTTCAAAAGTTTCTACATTCAAAGCAGCAAGGTCGTCTTGACGGGTTTTTCACTGTCAATGCGAAAAAGCCTGCTGCACCTAAAGCCAAGGGCAAGACGGAGGATACAAAGGGTAAAGCAGGCGGAAAGGCCGGAAAGCGTAAGGTAAGCAGCATTTTCTCATCGCTGTTGATGCTTATCCGAGCAATTGTTAGGCCGATGAAGAAGCGAGCACGAAGAAGAAGGCAAGGAAGAAGTGAAGTAATCACCATGTTTATCTCAACGAAGCTATCTTCGTTACTTTTTTATCTTCCATATCATTATCTCCGTTCATAAGTTCTCGAATTGTGCCTCGTCGCTTCTGGGTGTCCCTACAAATGCAGACTTTTTGTAGTCAGTGATCGCGAGAAAGCTCGGCAAATTGTTGTTTTCGTTAGCGGTACAAGAAAGTTTATTCTGATGGCCTTTTATTTTCCTTTGTTTTAGACTCCCCGATGGGGAAGCTTGTGAAGTTGAACAGGGGCAATCTCCCATCGACCCCGGTGTGCAAAAACTCTAGCAGATTAGAAGTCACGTAGAAGTGATTCAGCAATGGAACCGAATCCCGTCTTGGCGATGCCAGATAGTATTTGGGTTTGGATTTGAAAAGCGAGACTGACGCAGCAAACCCAGTACGCGACTACCCGGTCGCTGATGGGTCGCTGATGGCCTTTGTTTGGCACAGGGCCGCGCCCTGGACAGAAGCAGTGGATTTTCACCGCATGCGCAGCCTGCTCTCGCCAGCTTCTAGCGTCGATGCGTGGGTGTGGAAACTGGGACGGCCGGTTTCCACATATAACCTTCTCGCATTATGGATCCAAATGTAGACATTGACACGTCTCCTATCTCTTCTAGCGTCGCTAAATGAATCTGACACGCTTCCCGCGGAAGCTTTGGCTTGCGGATTGACAGCAGCTTGGTAACAACTCGTCGCACGAACCCCGTGCCAAGGGGCTAGAGCTCGTAACTTACGGCTGTAGTGCTCAAATAACGCATGGATGTAAAACGGCGATATGGAGAACGATTTTTTTTTTCTTTCTAAAGGCATGTCTTCATAATCTATATAAGCTTCTCAAAAACTAACAAGTGCAATGACTATATCGGGTTAGCTTTTTTTCACAGTTCGTCACCGGTATGAAGATCACCAACATAGTCGGAACCCTATTAATAAATTTTGAACATGCATCGAGATTCCGCAGATGCGTCCGTAGTCTGAAATTAGCAGCAGGTCCTGAGAATCAAAGTGTTTTCGACATCTTGCCTGTTAACTACTCCCTCTCTCTCTCTCACTCCTTTGAAAGCTGGTGGAAAACGCCAGCAACTGTTCGACGGCCATGTCGCTTGCTTTGGACATTGACTTTAACAGCACCCTCGGTTCTCTATTCGTCGGATTCAGCTTATCATGCTTCATTTTCGGCATTCTGACAATCCAAGCCTGCTCGTACTTTCAACAGTACCCAAATGATTTGCTGGCATACAAGATGCTGGTAAGACATTCCTTGACGAGTACATTGGAATCTTTCAATGATGTTCATTAGGTAGCGTTGCTGTGGTCCGTGAACGTCTCCTTTTGACAAACTTTTTTTTTTTCAAACCGTTATCTTAATAGGGTGCTGGAACTATTTGACCAAGCCATGATTGGTCACGGCGCGTATACCTATGTGATATCGTGAGTCCAATTTCCTCGTAGTGGCATGGGCAATAATATAGTCTGCAAAAGGTACTATGACGATGTGGTTGGTATCATTACAAGCAAAGTGATCTGGTGCGATTCTGTTTTAAAATTTATCGCTATCGTTTCTGAAAACTGTACGTAGGTCCTTGCTTGTGAGTGCAAGACAACCGTGCATCTACATAATTCGTTGAACCAAGTAACTTTCCAGGTTCAAACGGTGATTGGGGTAAGGACCAGGAAATATGAAACAGTTTAACTTATTTACGAATGGCAAACAGTCGTTCGTGGGCATGATTGTGAAGACGTGGGTGCCATCTTTACATTCGCTAGCTATAGATCAGACACTGAATGAACGACAGGTGTTTCGCGCTGCGTGTATGGAGATGTAAGAACGCCTTGAAGTTCCTGGTGCCTGACAAGCTGAAATTGCTTTGAATAGTCAGCTGCCGTAACGTAATCGTTACAGGACTTATCGTAAGGACCATAACTGTTTTATTCTCGTTCTTATCTGACTATTTGCCCAGCTGATGCTTGTGGTGGCTACGTTTGGTAAGAAATATTACCGTTATGCTAATTCACGACTTATTCCGTTTAATTAGGCCTGGCTGTTGGTACGGATTCAAGTAACCTCCATTCGCGTCGTTTTGACTCCTCGATGCTGCAGTCTACTCAGTGAAAAGGTTAGTCCATTCAATATCTCCACCGGGATTACATCCCAACAACCTGTCATAGCGCTCCCTTGACGGTCCTGGAAATTGATAACACGAGAGTAAGATGCGAATTATGGAGGAGTGTCAAGTCTGACACAACTCCCCGAAAATAGTTTTACGGGACGCTTGCGTTAGCAACAGGGGTCTCTACGGACTTGCTCACAGCATCAACCCTGTGCTATTTCCTCCGCAAGCTGCGAACGGGGCATAAGACGTAAGGTTTCAGTCTGACTCTACGTCAGAGCTGATATGAATTCTGCTGCAGCTCTGACAGTCTAGTTAATACACTTACGATGTACGCTATCAATACAGGCATACTGACAAGGTGAGCATCAGACCAATATGATAATATTTATTATAAATGTATCCTGTTTCAGCGCCATCAGTCTAACCACTTTACTTCTGGTACGTTGGCCTGCCGGTGTTTTCGATCAGGTCGCCTCACATATCGCAAAGTATAACTTGAAACGACAAACCTTCTATTTCATGGCTTCATATTTCTGTTTGGGCAAGGGTGCGTGATTCGGTGTTTAGCGTGAAATGATTGAATTTATCAGTTTATTGCAGTTTATGCTATTTCACTTCTATGCACGCTCAACACTCGTAAAATCGTCCGGGGCCTTGGAACTGATACCTGTGAAAAGGAGATGTCTTCCAAATGCGGCCCCCCTAGTGCCCACTTCCTTGTCAATCACCACCACCAAAGCCATCATACCCAGGACCTCCAGATCAAGGTACATGACATTGCAAACCAAACATGCTTCGGAGACAGACCTTTCCGACAGAGCATGCAGATTGACGTGAGGCAGGAGATCTCGGTCGTGAGTGACGTACCTAGTAGTTCTACAAGTCACCACGAAAATTCTACCTGTATGAGCACATCGGAGGTCTAAGTGTCGAGCAGTGTCGTTGAAAGCGCCGAATGGCTTTTTAACTTGGCAAAATGTATTACGTTTGCTTGCAATTGATTTGTGTGGAATAGTATACTTGTAGGAATGAATCAACGGTATTCTTAGTGTCCGTTGCTATGCTGTTTTTAGACGCCCTGACAGGTCCATGTGGGCACCCGCGCCCAATGCTTGCGACAATTCAAGTCCCTGGCAGATCCCATCACAAGAAACACGCGTGATAATATCGCTCCGTTACTCGGATGGACACATAAATTCACTCATGTCCGAGTTCGGTGTTCTAACGTGAGTCCATGCTGACAACTTGAAGGACTCGTTATAGGCATTCCGACACACAACTCCCCCTTCTCTGTTCTACAACAAGTCAATCATTTATCTCCTCTCCCGGATTGTTCTTCCCCTCCGACATCGCACCGCCGTCATGTCAACGCCTTTGCCATTTTCAGTGAATGAATTTCGAACCGCCATCTACAAGACACTTGGCGCGGCGTTTATTGGTTTTGCGCTTGCATGCTGTTTGTACGGGATAGTGTTGGGTCAGATTGCCGGTTACTTTGGGCGATATCCTCTAGACCGCCCGCTTTACAAGTTCCTCGTAAGCGTATCGATTTGCTGGGATATATGGCTTAAATTGTGCAAACTTGAAGGTACTTTTCTTAGGGTGCGTGAAGCTTCGTTTTTTTTGCCTTCTCGGGACCAACATTCGGATCGTGTTTATGTTCAGAGTATTGGTCACGTTGGATCAGATTTTTATCGCGCACGCGGTGTATTGGTATAGCATAACCAATTTCTCAAATCCGCTCGCCCTCATCGAGGCAAAGATGAGATGGTATGGTCGTTGGCTTACTAATACTTGCTCTGATTGCCCTTGATAGGTCGATAATTGTGAGCAAATACATCTTTACGCTTATTGTATCTGAAGACCACTGTTCTCAGTTGCAACTGACGATTGGGGTGGGTCCTTGCGATAATTGCTACTATGCAATATTGCCTGATATCACTGGGTCAGTCACTTTCAGGTGCTGTAGTAAAAACGTATGTACGCAATGCACGTTGCATGGTTTAGGCAGCTTGACCGACGTTTGAATTAGCGCCTTTGGCTTTAGAGTTTGGAGGTGTAAGCATGCGACTAACTCTGGGTTCTTAACATTAAAATCCACGATTATTAGTCAGCGGGAGAAATATATTCGTAACAAGTTTGATCGTACGTGTGTTTTCTTCACTTCGAGACTAAACGGTTACTTTACGCATGACAGATTTTCCTGGCCCTAGGGCAGTTAGGTGCGTCGCGAAGTGGCAAACGATGACTGTCTATAACCACCAGGTGTGTTGTCAGGACTGGCATTCGGTAAGATTGCTCTTTACAGCATTTCATGTAAATAGCTCATGCTGTCGCTTCAAGCATACACAGTCAAGGCGTGAGCTTGAATCTCATCCCCCAAAGTGTTGGCCATGACCATCCAGACAGGTTTGAACTTGCAGATATTTTCACAGCAATACGAAACTTGCGAGTTCGTGCTAAAATATCTGCTTGATGAATTCTTAAAAGATTGTTCAGATTCTCGGATCTATCGCCCTAGGAACCGGCGTGCTGACCGACATTATAACAGCCACAGCACTTTGCTTCTACCTCAATAGGTTGCGAACTGGATACGAAAAGTGAGATGAACATCTGGCCAGTTGGCAATATGATGCTGAGCGTTTTAGGTCTGATTCTCTGGTCAGCACCCTGAGTCGGTATGCGATAAACACCGGCGTGATTACTAGGTCTGTTTGGTCTCGTCATTTCGCTAGTTAATTTGAAATAACGGGATCCTCACAGTGCAACCAGTGCAGGAACTTTGATAATGGTGTGGCTTGCCTCTACCTCTCCTGAATCTCATTCATTTGTGTCGCTCAGTATAATGTGCTGCCAAACGATAACCTCGTTTTTGTAGGGCTATACTTTATTACCAGCAAGCGTAAGCTACGCAGTTCTCGGTCCCATATCATTTGACGACCAAACGCAGTATATGTGATATCATTCTTAGCCACGTAAGGACCTCTTCAAAACCATAAACCAATCACGGCAACATTTTTAGCTTGAATACAAGGCGAATCTTACATGGGCGAGGCACAGACGATCAGAAGAGTAATAACACCAACATGTTTCATCTTGGCACACGCATATCAACAGTGGGGGGAATTGAAGCTCATGATGCTCAATGGCAAACCGCAAAGGTGCCTCAAATTCTATCCAGATCGAACATTCTTTGCAACTCATTTTTATATTCAGCTCTCCTCTCCTCAAGACGAATTTCCCCTGAACTCTTTTGCTGGACCAACGTACGTGGTACATCACAATCTTTATGATAGAGTATCATACCTATCCGACAGGTTGAGAGGAACGGTTTACAACAACAACAGGTCTTCCCAATTGCAAACGAACGCGGTGTGATGTTGTGCACATAGCTCCATTTTTTGAACACCCTACATTGTAAACCTAATCGGAGAATGCTTATGATGTACTAAATTATCACAGAGGAATCACAAGTGTGCTGGTCTACGAACCAATTTTACTCGAAGCCCATTTGGGAGTTAACGTATATTCCTATGCTGCATTGAGTAGAGTGAAACGACCAAGCAGTGACCATGCGTCTTTACGTTGACGTTCCCCGATTCAAGTTCGCACACAAATTTGCGCCAGATTTAAAAAGGCATCTCTAACGGGAAGTGCAGAGTACCGATCCGTGGCTATATTATATCTTGCCGCAGAGTACATGGTTTCGGACGAGTACGCATTCGTCGTTGCCAACGGTATCCGTGTTTTTAGGCGCTTCCTCCTCCGACTCCTGCTCCTAGCACGAGGCTAGGAATATTGGGTCATAGTACTTTTTTTTCCGTAAGGTTCCTCTCGCCGATCCATTTCTTAGAATTATATCTTAAGAATGTGATACTACGAAAGGATAATGTTTTTCTTTTTGCGCATAGAAATGTATATTAGAACGAAACCGGTGGTAGTATCTGACTATAGTATGACTCGGATGATCGAGCAACTGGGCCGGACAGTGGTAACTTTAAAATTAAAAGGAATGACGAAGGAAACCTGGGAGTTACGCTATGTGGAGCCAGAGCTTGACATGTTGACATGTGACATTGAGGGCGTCAATGTCGTCGAACGAACCCACGGGAGGACGAAAGGATGAATGCCAACTGGGAGTGTGCTGTAGTGCGTGTGGGCAGGGCGACTCGACGACTGGGTCACTCTCACGGATTGACTCTTTCTTGCATCACCTCCAGTTTCATTGAAGCATATCACGGGTTGCCATCGGGGTATAACAGATTTTGGGTTATTCATGGAGCTTGAGAAGGGCCCAGGAGGTTCAGGGAAGGAAGAAGCTGGCATACTGCCCTGCAACACGCTTTACGTCCCCAAGCCCCAAATGCTAGAAGGAGATGCGTTCCCGAAGAAATCGAAGGAGAACAAGAGATTGTGCCGTTTCTGGCTCTTAGCTTTGCTTTCATGTCTGTTCCTGGTTGTCATCATCCGAAACAGGCGCGCCGTCATTCTTTCGCCTGGTCGCCTGCAGGACATTGTTGCCCCAAATCGTACATGCACTGACAACTCGCAACATGTCAAGCCTTGCAGCGACAGCAAGTTGAAAGCGTCTACACTAACGGACCAGGTCAAATTCGACAATTACAGTTTGATTTTACGCGGTCAAAGGATTTTCCTTCAGTAAGTGAAAGTTATGGGAAGTCCCTTTTTTTGCCGCTCATAGTATCGGATCTAAGCTCTGGGGAGTTTCATACATTTCGCCTGCCCGTTCCATCCCTATGGCCCGACATCCTGCAAAAGGCTAAAGCAGCTGGACTCAATGCTATTAGCGTATATACCCATATGGGTCTTATAAATCCCTCACGAGGAGTAATTGATTTCGACGATTTTCGTGCACTAAGGCCGTTGTACGAGGCGGCGAAGGAGGCTGGGATTTGGATTGTGCTTCGTCCCGGTGTGTAGTTTAGTTACACCTTCCGCTTCACCAAGACTAATAACAACAGGGCCGGTTCGTTTCATATCCTGTTGGCTACTACGACGGTACCTAACATTGGATAGTATATTAATGCTGAAACAACGGCCGGAGGTATCGCACATTGGGTAACGACTGAGGTTGCGGGGCTGTTACGTACAAACGCCACAGATTTCCATGAGGCATGGCAAGACTATGTCCAAGGAATAATCAAGGAAACGTCGCCTTATCAAATAACTAACGGTGGACCTGTGATAGGTATGTGGCATTGATAAATATGGTTAGGACTGATGACATAACTTATGTAGCAATACAAATCGGTACGCTTATCAGGCAATGACAGTCGGGGAGTTTCTCAGGAGGTCATTCAGAGAATGAATACACACAGTCGCCCTTGGCTCGTGCCGAATACATGGCTGAGCTTGAAGAAGCCTATCGCGCCTCGTCAATTGTTGTTCCTTTGACTTACAATGACGCTGGCGAAGAGAAAAACTTTATCAACGGAACTGTGAGCGTCCATGAAGATGAATATATCAATGCTTCGGTGCTAATATATTGACCATAGGGGGCAGTCGATCTGTATGGGTAAGCGCGGTTTTCCGGCTACTCCGACTGTCAAAATTACATGATGATATAGATTCGACCTATATCCGCAACTTTTTGACTGTTCGCATCCAAAGCGCTGGAGACCCGTCGATACTAACTATCATTCGTACCACACCACCGTCAACCCGTCTCAGCCACTCTATATCCCAGGTATACCATTATGTGCAGTTTAAACCCTTTCCGCACTTATGCCTATTCAACAGAATTCCAAGGTGGATCGTATGATGCGTGGGGACCCACTGCTCCAGGTAGGAAATTCCGTCATCTCTGTGTTGATATCCGTAACCTTGTTTAGGATATGGACCCTGCCGAGTTTTGACTGGCCCAGATTTTCAGTCTGTGTTCAATTTACAACTATGGGCGAGCAACGCAAAGCTCATCAATTATTATATGTTCTACGGGTAATCGTCATGTTTACTCTATCTTTACTAAACTCATTCTTTTCTAGAGGTACATCGTGGGGTGGCCTTCCGTTCCCCGGAGTATATACGTCCTACGATTATGGTGCAGCGGTACGTTGTTCATGACATTCACGATTATGATTGGTTCGAGCCCAGTGCAGATCACAGAGGCTCGAGACTTGACAACAAAATATGATGAACTTAAGCGTCAAGCGTTATTCTTGCGCAGCTCCCCTTCTTTCTACAAAACCAACTGGATTGCTGATTCTTCTACGGGTCTCGCAATATCAACATCGCCCTCAGCCTACGTGACGTTATTGACTAATCCAGATAGCAAGACATCGTTCTACATTGTACGGCAAACGCATTCTACATCCACGTAAGTCATAGCGCGTAATTCGGCTGGCTCCTTGTGACATGTGGAAAACCTTTGCAGTGCAGTTACACAGTTCAAGCTGACCGTTGAAACCTCAAGTGGCTCCATCCAAATTCCGAAAGTTGCACCTCACATCTCACTCGATGAACGACAGTCCAAAGTCATCGTAACAGACTATTCATTTGGAAAGTCCTCTAAGCTGCTTTACAGTACCGCTCAGATTTTTTTCGCGGGCGTGATAGGTGACCGAGATGTGCTGGTTCTTTATGGCGACGAAAGTCAGCCACATGAGTTTTCGTACTTTGGTCCGCCTGCTGAGGCTTCCTCGTCTCGATTTGTCTCGGCAACGAAGACCAGTTTACAAGGACATCCAACTATCGTGACGTTCCTTCCTGGTGTCCGTGGACAGGTTACCGTTGTTGATTCACCAACATTGTTCATATTGTATGTGGACTCGACGGCGGTTGCGACATTCTGGGCCCCCGTTATCGCAGGTGAACCGACGGATCCTTTGAGAAATTTCTGGGCCTTGGGAACCAATCAGACCGTGCTCGTTGGTGGACCCTACCTCGTGCGCAGTGCCAGCATTATCGGCGATACGCTATCATTGCATGGGGATTTGAAGACTGATGTGATGTTGACGGTCATTGCACCAAACGTCGTCAAAACAGTAACTTGGAACGGTGCGATTGTGTCGGACGGCGCCTTTGCTTCATCGACGGTCAGCAAATACGGTGCATTTGTTGGACAATTACAGGTCGCTTCATCCCTGACGGGTATATCCGTGCCACCATTGACTGGGTGGATGTACCGTGACAGCTTGCCAGAAATTCAGAGCTGGTTTGATGATAACGCATGGGTAACTGCAAACCATACCACTACCAACATACCCTATAAGCCTTACTACGGTGAGGGAAGAGTGCTCTACGGCTGTGATTATGGCTTGTTAGTATCCGCTGATCTCCTTACTTCTTCGCGACGCTCATTCGAAGCAGCTGTGAGAACATCGTGGTGTGGCGAGGTCATTTTGAAGCAACCGGGTCTGAGAAGAGCGTCAACCTAAGCATCAACGGAGGAGAAGGTTCGCTCATTTTATGATTCTCGGAAGGCCTTTTCTAATCGAATTCAGCCTTCGCGGCAAGCGTCTGGCTGAATGACGCCTTCCTTGGCACATCATACGGAAAGTAAGTACCTGAAAATCACCATAGTGCCGTTTTTATGATGATTAGTTCGACGAACAACAACAATATTATAGAGGAAGTCGACAAGACGTTTATATTCCCAGATGGTGCCGCGAAGCTTGGCGAAGACAATATTATCACCGTTGTACAGGTAGGAAATTTTCTTCCCGAACCCTCCACTTCTGAAAAAGATGTGCCTCAGGACAATATGGGTCTGAAGGAAGCAGAAGATTGTATGTTTCTCGTGCGCCGAACTACACTATCCCTCACTCTGTCTCGTTAGACATATCCGAAACTCTCAAAGGCCCTCGAGGCATCCGTGGATATCAACTGAATAATGGTGTCTTTACGACGTGGAAAGTTCAGGGCAAAGTTGGGGGTTACAAAGGGTAAACTCGTGCCTTTGACATCATCTTCATTGTACGAATCCTCTCGCAGATACCTCGACAAAGTCCGCGGCGTGTTCAATGAAGGTGGACTGTACGGAGAGCGCAAGGGATGGCATCTTCCTGGCTTCCCAATCAGTACTGCTTCTGGCTGGACGGCTCGCGATTTATCGCGAGGCCTTCCAAACTCCGTCGCGGGATTTGGCTTCTTCGTGGCCAACTTCACGCTCAACGTGCCTCGAGACGTAGATGCCATGATATCATTTACGTTCCAAGAACCGTTTGGTCAGCCATACAGGGCTTTCCTGTTCGTCAATGGCTGGATGATGGGCAAACGCGTTGGGAATCTTGGGTAAGTGTTTTTGATGACAGATATTGATAAGCCCGTAAATCGAAGCTGCCCGAAACAGGCCACAGTCGAAGTTCCCCGTGCATGAAGGAATACTGAACTACCGTGGTCTAAAGTAATCACTATCTTCTTAATCCATTTCAACTAGTTGATGCAACCACCCTTTGCAGCACTGTCGCAGTTGCATTGTGGGCGATGGAGCCAAATGTTCCCGCCTCGCCGGACCTTCAGCTGACACTCGATGCTGTGTATAACGGAGGGGTTGGTGATGTTATAACAACTAACCCAATGTGGTCGTCTGCGGGCAGATGGCAAAGTTAGAGTTCACGGCTAGCCATTGACCATAAATCATAATCCCGAGGATCGCAAGGAATTGACAGATTTGATCAACAGTACAATCACGATGGTCGTCGAACAGTTGCGAGGTTTCACAGCCTTACTCAGAAAGAAAGCAACATTGTCTCAATATGCTATGCGTTCCAGTTCTGGCACTGTGTGACGCGACGGAGATGGTGATCGAATGGAAGGACTGATTCATCCGAGAGTTCCGTATCTTGCGGAACTGCGGTGAATTGGGACATGATTTCCAACGTCCAGAGATGTGCTGAGGTCCAAGGAGCATGCAGGAAGCAGCCCGGACGCGAATGCGGCCTCGTGGAAGCTGTATTTTGGCTCGCCGCTCACAAATGAAGTGACTCGCTTATATGCATTCTGTGCCCGAGCAGCTCCATGAGTTGAATGCTCTTCGCAATAAGAAATCATATCGACTTCTGTCCAGGACCGGATGCTTGTATTTGAGCTTCGCAACTATCTTTCAGTGTGGCTGAGGCTGCCAGCTGGTGTGTTACCCCCACGTGTATCCTTAGGAATGTGTTGCACAGCATTTAACCTGCGCGTCACGAATGAATCATGCCGATGATACTTGCCAGGAGTCTTGCCTTCTTAAAACAAACGATTTCGTACCCGTGTTACATCCACGACATACGATCAACATACATAATCCTGCCACTGGCATCACATCACATGAGCTCACCTAGTCGAACGCTATATGGCATACCTAAAAGTCTGAGACGCTTCATTTCTGTTCAAACGGTTGAACAATCGCGGAAGTATTTTTTCAATCTCGATCGCGCTGTCAGCATGGCAGACACGATCTGTCCTTCGATTAGCGCAGCCGACTTCATTTTTTCTCATGATATCTGTTTGCCCAGTGTAATGGACGTCGATGAGATGATGATGGGCGTGGAGAAAGAGCATTAATAATATGATCGACGTATTTTGTATCTTTACTGACAGGACTAGCTTGCTCCGATTCTATTTTTGAAGACACATTACAGCAATCCGGCCACCCAGTATCGTTAGCGTGTCTGCCTTGATGCACGACAGCCCCCCCAGAATCTGTAACGGATGAGCGGTATGAACCTGACTTGTTTGGTGTAAATGAGATACATGTGGGGATTGCCAACGTACGAACAGGGAACGGTTATCAGGTGAAGTATTTCCAAATGGTCGCGGCTAACCTGATACGCGATATTAAACCATAGCAAAAGACAGACGCTACGGTAGGAGTAGATAATAACCACAACCACCGAACACAATCAAATAACAAATACCCTTCCTAACGGAGGTATTCTCCGATCGATAGTTCTTCATGTATGGAGAAGCTATTGTCAGCAGTAGAGCCAATGCATTGAATCGTAGAGAACTCTGAATCGAAGACTCGGCAGAGTTGACAGAAGACTGAATATATTCTTGAAAGACGCCACCAGCTCTGAAGATGCTATGTAAATATCGTTCTGAAACCGATTGGACTGATTCGGCATGGTAATGAAGTGAAGGATTTCCACGTATACCGGAGGCCATCATATGGCTCAAGGGAATTTGGGGTGCATTGTCGTTCAGCACGATATGCGCAAAGTTACTCCAATGATGACGCGTGTAACGACGCACGATGAAGCCGCGGAAGCAAATACTAGCTTCCGGTGTCATTCCGTAAACTTGCCCAAGTGGTTGATCGAACCGGCAACACATAGAAACTTCGCGAATCGACGGGTTGTTTGTCCCAATTTAATTAATGGCATCTGATGCAGGTGAAGATGTCGTCGAACTGGCCTGAATCAGCTCGCGGCCCTCGGTCATGTCTTTCTACCGTAGCAGCTACTGTGATGTCGCCGGGCCATCTCGGATCCGTCACATTCCCACGCTGCGCGATAGGCATGACAAGGCACTTGTTCTCACCCCGTTTTGCAGCATCCTTGACAGAGTGATGTCACACAAACCAATCGGTTCTTATACTGAGATACCAGGGATGCGTCGCACAGGAAGCGACGCGCACGAACTGCGCAACAGGGCAGCAGCAGCAAAGCAGACGTCTAGCATCCACCTGTGGGTATACCTTCAGCATGGGCGGCAAGGATTGATGGGATTTGCGTAGAGCAACGGTATGACATCAGACGACTTGACTTTGTCGCCACCGACGCCAGGTGTGTCACGTGTCCCGACACTGGCGACGCGCTGGTCGTCGTGCTGACCGGTGTTTGCAGGGTCCGGGTGTGATTCAAACTCAGGCAGTGTCTATCAGCCGAGTCAAGGTCTTCTAGGATCTTCTGCAAGTTACTCCTCAACTCGTGCAGAACCAGACTCTTGTGATGCCAATTTATTAGGAAACGTGATAGCTTCTCGCCTTGTTCCAGAAACCGAGCTGAGACCTATGGGCGATGTGCGCCAAGACACACTCAGTCATGGCCAAGAACTTTCGGCTGCCTTCCGCTCAGACATGGCGATCGGGTTCTCAGCCCCAGTGGCTATGCCCCCCGAACATGGCGTCGATTATCAAGGCAGACCCGAATACAGAGTTGCTCGTCAACTGCATCACTACCCCCAGGTGCCTGGCTATCCCGGTGCCTACGCACCATCCGTTCAGTACATGCATCAACCTCAATTCGCTTACCATGTCTTTCATCCTCCGGTACGTATCTCCGTCCGCGATGTTAGCACTTTTTTTTCACTTTTATACACAGGCGTATCCTTACCCAGGCCATATTCCCGAAGGGACTTCTCAAACTCCAATATCTTATACCGCATCGTCAATATATGCGCAACAGGGGATACCTCAGCATGCTCCGGCTGGTCAGGGCCTAGCACCGTTTGTCGGGGGCGCATATATCTCCTTGCAATATGCTCCGCCGCAAGTGCCTGAATACGCATATAGTCATCCTGGCTATTCCCCATCGATGTACCATGCACAGTATGGGCCGGCGCAATATGCAGCGCAGTATGCACAGCATTATGCAGAGTACCAGGCTGCGTGGTGGTATCATACAGGATCTGTTGTTACTTCGGGTGCGGATGCGGCTCATCCTCATCCTTCGTATCCGCATTCGTCAGCGGACTCATCGACTCCAATGCAACATTCTGCATCGACTAGTCGCGCCGCTACATTGTCACCTTCACTTGACGCTCCAGTAGACGGAACGACCGCAGAAACTGAGGAAGAGCTCACTTCGGAAAGACCCTTGGTTCGACGATCGTATCATCCAAAAGCTCCGCTCCAGAAATCAGATTGGACCATGTGGGCAGGCAATGTTCCTTCCGATGCCACTCGCGACGAGGTAGACGAAATTTTCCAACGGCTGCCATCGTGGAATGAGTCTGAGACAAGGCCACTGGTGTCCGTCTTCCTTATCAATCGATCGAGCTGCGCATTCGTCAATTATGACACGGAAGACCATTTGAAGGAAGCCGTTGAATACTTTAATGGACGACCGCTGAGGCCCAATGATCCGCGATGTCCAAAGTTGGTGTGCCGCGTTCGCAAAAAGGACGATGAGCTGAAGGCGGGGGTCGGGGCACAGCGCGGGATGGGAATGCACATCAAGTGGATCAAAGAGCAAAAGGCCGCTACCACGTCGGATCTTGAAAACGCAGAAGGAGAATTAGTGAGGATGATGTCATCACTTTCGGTATCGTCGGGTGGTGGGGAGCACAGGGGTCAACCGCGCAGCTCTGGGTCGGGCAGTTCGTACAGCTCGACGACGTCGAGTTTATTTTCACGGTACTTTCCAAAGCGTTACTTTATACTCAAGTCATTGACGCAGGTAATGCGACACGTGTTGATCATTTGACTTACGCTCACCAAAATTAGCACGACTTGGATTTGAGTCTTGAGAAAGGACTGTGGGCCACGCAGAAGCACAATGAAGGCATTCTGAATCAAGCCTATCGCACAAGTCAAGAAGTGTTTCTCGTGTTTGGGGTGAACAAAAGCGGCGAGTTCTACGGATATGCTAGGTATATCCATCTTAAGAGTATGGGTCAAACAGCTAGGCTCACGGGATTTCTAGAATGACAGGACCCATCCAAAGCGGCGAGCAGCAACAGGTTTCTTGGGAGACCAGGAAGACGAATTCGCCGACTCGCGGGACGCCTTCGAGGCGGTCTTCTCCGGACGGTCCCTTATCGGCCCTCACACCCAATGATCCTCCTATCGTTGTTGAGTCTCCCGTGCCTGCGGCGCTTCATGAGGATGTCAGCGATGCATCGATATCACCCATTGCCGACGAAAGGGACAAAGGGTTGCATGCACAGACGGCTCCCCCTGTAATGGGACCGCCGCATCAGAAGCTCTCAGTGAAGGTGTTTCCAGAGCACCACACATAGTGAGATTCCGCGGCGGAGACAGACGAGCTATGCTGATCTGGCTGAACCGGAAGCGGGGGCAAAGGAGGGGAACGAGGGAGATGATAATGAAGAGGAGGACGGCGAGAGCTTGTGGGGAGAACCATTCAAGGTGGAATGGCTTTGCAGGGAGCGGCTGCCGTTTTATCGCCTTCGACATCTGCGCAATCCGTGGAACCACGACCGGGAGGTGAAGGTGTCGCGCGATGGGACCGAGTTGGAGTCTGGTGTTGGGCAGAGGCTGATTGAGGAGTGGCATACGCTGGCGACGCTGAGTGAGGTTGGGGCGGGCAAGGGCAAGGGTCGGCGGCACCGAGCGGGGTCGTGAGGGAGGAAGAGCACGATATAAAGCCTGTCATGCACGATACAGGTCCCATTACGTAAGCTACCATCTTACTTCTTGATAATGTCCGACCCGCCCTCCAGGCCCAAACCTGGCTCTCTTCGCGACCGTATTGCTGCCTTTGAGCGGCCTGCACAGCAGCAGCAGCCTACCGCCCCGCCCCCGCGGCCCAAGCCAGGTGGCGTGCAGTGGCGCCCGCGGCTGCAGGCACACGGGTCGGCAGAAGATGGGGACGGGAGCGCCGCATCTGGCGGGGAAGGAGGAGGCGCATTGGCGTCTGGGGGTCCAGTGGGAGGGGGCATGTCTGCGTCGGATGCGAGGGAGAGCATCAAGCAGGGCGGGAGTCTGAAGGAGCGCATGGCGGCGCTGCAGGGGCGTGGAGGGCTTGGCGGTTTGGGTGGTTCGGCGTCTCCGCCGCCACCGCCGCCGCCGCTTGCTCCCAAGCCAAAGTGGAAGCCGCCCCCGCAGGTGCCTGTCGTACCCACTGCCGCTGCTGAGGAGGAGGAGGGGGGAAAGGATAACGAGGAGGATGTTACCGGCACGGAGGAGATGATGCATTCAGAGAAGCATGAAGAGGTTGCGGAGCCGCAGGTCGAGGCTGTGGTTGGGGGAGAAGAGGATCCGGAAGAGGAGGAGAGGCAGCGTCGTGCGGCGATTGCAGGCTCGTATGGCGAGGTTGGGTGGTGCGAGGGTAGGGATGGGACCGCCGGGGATGTTTGGCGGTGCGAGGCCCCCTCCGCCGCCCGTGGCCAAGAAGCCAGAATCGGTTCGCGTTCCTGCGATCAAGGATAAAGAGAAGAACGAGGAAAAGGTACAAGGCAAGTTTTTGTTTTTTTTTTCTCTGTTTTTTTTTTTTTGGTTTGATGCGATAACCCTACTCCAGCTCCCATCGCGGTGCTGCCTGAAGTGGCGGAAACTCCGGCGGCTGACGTGGGTGCCGAACTATCGCCTGCGCTATCTCATTCTCGCAGTCCGCCACCTGCCATGCCTGCGCCTGCCGTCCCACGGCGGACGGCGCCTCCGCGCAGAAAGCCTCCCAAGTCGCCTATCCCTGCTCCACCCGAGGAAGCGGCGCATATTGAGGTTGCACAAGCCGAACCGGCTGGTTCGGAGACGCACCCCGAGGCAGAACATGACGTGTTGGGCGACGCGGAGCCTTTGACAAAGGAAGAAGAACCGGAAAAGGTGGCGGTGGTGCCGCCCATTGAGGAGATTGAGGCGACGGCAACGAGTGTTGCAGAGGAAGAGCATGTAGAAGCGCAGGAAGAAACCATGGTGCAAGAACCGGAGCAAGAGCGCGAGGAAGAAGACGAAGAAACTAGGAGAAAGAGGATTGCAGAGAGAATAGCCAAGATGGGCGCTATCAATCCGTTTGCGCCTCCCCGTAGGTCCATGTCTGATAGTGGCGCGGGGCTTGCCTCTTCGCCGCCTGCGAGCGCTGCAGCACCCATGAGACGTTCATCTGTCGACTCTGTGTCTTCTGTCAAATCTAGCGGAACGGCCAAAAGAGCATCGGTCCGGGTCGATAAGTTCGATAAGCGGCGCCACGGCCTTTGCGACAAGGGCATCTATTGATTCGGCCAAAGAGGTTGAACCAGGCGCTGTGAAAGGCAGTCCTGTTGCAGCTGGGATTCCCGAGCAGGACGAACGTGAGGAATCTGTGGCAGAGCATGTACCAGAGGATAGTAATGGTAACTGAATTTTTCATCTACCTTTCTCTTTTATGTACATTCTGTTTTCTCACTTGTCGACAATATAGATGCAATGGCTATGTCAATGATCCTCGAAAAACCACCGCCACCGCTACTGCCATCTGATGTTAAAGAGGAAGTACACGGTAAGTAGGTTTTTCGTGTGTATGGGATCAAGCATGATATAGATTATTCAGATCCGAGTACATGGCCTCCGGTGCCAGTCTCACAAGCAACTCAAACCCAAGCCGGAGATTCAGCGCTACCTCACCGGAAATGTTTCCGGTCATCGGGGTACATCACCCGTCCTCCTCAAAGTGATGACGAGCTCAAGCACGATCGTGTAACGATCGAACAAGCCGCCAAACACACGCATGACGAACAAGCTCGAGCGTCCCCTCCACCGCTCCCGATCTCGCCCAGGATGTCATCCACCAGCCTTGGTCGTCGGTTTACTGCAGAGGATGAAGACGGGGGTCGAGGGGAGGAGGATGAACCCAGGCCGCTTCCAGTCCCGCATCGGCCGTCGATAGTATCACCCAGACCCGTCCGGACAAAGGTTCCTGATGCCCTCGAAGAGGAGCAAAATGAGCAAAATGAGGTCAAGCACGTACCTAGGAGACAGGTTCCATTGCCTCCGCCTCTGGCACACCTTATTAGCGCAGATCCGATGCCGCCCCAGGATTCGGCCGTTGTCGACGAGGGAGGGGTGTCTGAACAGGGGACGAAGCAAGAGCAAGAGCAAGAACAAGAGCAAGAACAAGAACAAGAACAAGAACAAGAGCGAGAGCGAGAGCAAGAGCAAGAGCAAGAGCAAGAGCCAAAGCAAGAGCAAGAGCAAGAGCAAGAACTGGAGACGGAACCGGCATCGGCGCATAGCGATGCGCCGCTTGTTATCCCCCCTCCTGAAAGGAGATACTCTAGGGATGATACGACCCATGACAAACCACTCCCTCATCGCATGTCGTTTCGCCAGTCACGTCCAGTCCAAGCCAGGTTGTCCGAAAATGAGGTGATGGATGACGAAGAGGGAGGTACGTCGTTTCCGCAGCTGGCCATAGTATGTCTTGCTGATGGTTGGGGGGAAAAACAGATCCGATCGACCCTTCGATTAATGTACCGAAGCGAGTTTCCGTCCGTAGTCCGGATGGAGGTGCATCTGTTCCATCAACACCAACGAGTCCGGTTCCGCCTGTGTATGCAGCATCTGTGCACAAGGCCGACCCGCAGGATGAAGAAAAGCAGCAGGTTGTTGATTCTGGGTCGACGGCCGATGTTGAAGCTGCAAGGAGACGCACGATTGCGGAACGTATGGCAAAGTTGGGGGGAATCAAGTTTGGTGCAGCACCGCCCATCCCAGGAGCGAGGTTACCTTCTGCTGCAATTGCTGAGAGGGCCGATGAAGAAGCCGTCGAACCGGAGAGTCGCATTGAAGATGAAAAAAATGATGTAGACGAAGACGAGGAAGAGGAGAGAGCCCGTAAGGAGAGGATTGCGGCCAAGCTTGCTGGAATGGGTGGAATGAGGATTGGAATGATGCCGCCGATTCCACTCAGGTTTCAGCCCCCTCCGCAGGCCAGGGAAGAGGCTGCTACGCCTGTTCCGACTCCCACCTCTCCCACCGCGGCAACGCGAGGACCGCCTACGAGGCCCCCCCCTCCTCCGCAGCCCCAAGATGCAGAATGGGAACGAGGGAGCGCATCGAATTCAGAAGACGGGGTCAAGGTGGAGATGGAAGAAAGCGATATGGAGGAGGTTGGTCATGAAGATGCAAAGATGGAAGACGAATATGAAGAGGGAGAGATAGTGGCCCCTCCGCCGCCGCCCCCACGTGCACATCCACCCTTGTCGCCTACGCAGAGGACGCGTCCACCTGTTCCGTCCACAGCGCACATTCGCAAAGCGAGTGATGGCACCGTTGCAGTGCCCGCAAGAAGAAGCTCGGGTGGGTCTGCCACTACTGCCACCACCACGAGCACGACCATAACGCAGCGTCCAAGGGGCCAATCTGACTATGTGATAGTCGACGAGCCGCAGAATGTGGAAGAGAGAGAGGAAGGAGAAGAAGTTCCACCACCACCACCACCACCATCTCCGCCGCCTGCGAGACCCGTACAGCGCAGAGCGACACGTGAGTCTCATGCGTATCCGCCGCCGCCGCCGCCGCCTTCGCAATCGATGAGCGACAGCATTTGTTCGCAGTGGGAGCTTACGTCTGTGCCCAGTGGAACGGTTGGGGCTGCCGACTTGTCGTCTAGTTGGACCGAAGCGGGCCCGGATCTCACGGGGTCCAGGACCACGCTCGTCTCTCCAGCACACGCAGCGCCTCCGTCAGAGCCCAGCACGCCCAGCACCGCCGGGCTGCGTCTCTCGTCTGACGAGTTGATGGTCATATGGGGCCGGGTCGGCGTGCAAGTGTGCGAGGCGGCCACGCAGCTGCTCGAGAGGTCCAAAAAGGCGGTCGTCGTCGGTGACGGGACGTACGCCGGGTACGTGCAGGCGGTGCTGAACGAGGTGCCGAACGCGGCGAGGCACGGGCGCGGGTGGGGATACCTTGTGTACGCGCAGACGGGGACGGCGGTGCAGAAGCGCGTGAGCGATATCATGCCCGGGGACGTGGTCGAGTTTGTCGATGCGCGGTTCAAGGGGCATAAAGGCCTGCAGACGTATTCGCAGCATGTGGGTGCCGCTGGGGAGGCGCTGGTGGGGGTGGTGAGCGAGATGGAGAGTAAGAAGAGCAAGGTGCGGGTGATGCAGGCGAATCGGCAGGTGGGACAGCCGATGGTGGAGTCGGCGAGTTACCGGTTGGAGGATTTGAAGAGTGGGACGGTCAAGGTTTGTGTGAATCATCTTGAATGATGTTTGTGTACGCTGACAAGCATTTGATGCAGGTTTATCGCGTTTTGGAAGCTTAGGAAGATCAATGGGTAATACAGGGTTCAAGGTCGAGGTCACTCATTGTCACCGTCAATTGTCTTAATAGCCAACGTAGCATCGTAACAGGGACACACGAATCGAAAACATATGAATTGCATGGGCTACTTGACACTGGATGTGCACAGGATCAAATACCATCAACAAACAGCATCATGGAATGCAGCTCATCAATGGTTTGCAAATGTTAGAGTATAAGTTAACGAAAGCTGTATAACCTGGTCAACAACGAAATCAAACTGGGGACGGGCAAAACTTACAGCGATTGCTGATAGTGTTAGTTACGCGTGCATATGGGGGGGATAGGATGTGAGTTATGATGGACTTAACGAGAGGCCTTACACCTGTGTCGGTGTCCTGTAGAAGAAAAAAAATCTAGTTGGGACCGGTATTCTTCGACTGTATATGAAGAGCCATTAGCAAAAAAGAAAAAAAAAAGAGATCGTTATATGCGTCTGGACAGACTCACCACTGCAAGTCTGGTCTTCTTGGCTGGCGTGTTGATATCGGTGTCCCCATCGATGGGAGAGCTGGGCGACATGCCCGAGGGGCTGGCGCTGCCTGACTCGTCAGTAACGTCGGCGCGCGAGCGCTTGCCCCTGTTTTTCTAGCAATAAAAAAAATGAGTCACGACCACGTCATTCACAACTGGGCAACGCACAAATCTACTCTCGAAATTCCTCTTCCTGTTATGCGGGGGGAGGGCGAATTGGTGAGTAATCAGGTCGCACAAAAGAGACATCACCATGAGTGATATTGACCTATTCATGATTTCATCTTGCCTGAGTTTATCCTCCTCTTCCTGTGGGGGGTAGGGAATCCGAGTTAGTTGGCGAGGAGGGTCTCTGGGAAGCGTTGCACCTTTCTGGAACGCTGGAAACGCTCGAGGAACGAGCCGTCGTTGGTGAATACGTTCACGGCTTTTGCCTTTGCCTTGGCAGACGTGCCATTCGTGAGTGGGCTATGAGTACCGGTGAGATAAGGCGCAGGCGATGCAGAAGTGGTGGACAGTCCTGGGGACGAGAAACGGCTGGTGCTGAGGGCGGGGCTTGACGTGTACGACATGGTCAGACGGCAAGAGTCAGTTCGGGAACTTTCGAGAAGGGCAGGGCTGAAGCGCACATCAGGTATAAGCACTGGACATAGCTGCAAGGGCACATGGTGTAGTTGGTTATCACATCCGCTTAGCATCTGCGGACGCATGCGGGGGGTGCCCGGTTCAATTCCGGGTGTGTCCAATCTTTTTAAGTTTTGTTGGTCGTCGCCAGCGGACGCATGGCCTCCTCGAGGTCCTCAGCATGTCTGCGCTCGTCGCAGTCGCGGCGCAGCCAGGGTTCGCTCTGTCTGCAGCCTCTGTGCTTCTGCGCAAATGTACCTTGCCACGTCGCCGAGTCTTCCAGCCGCCAGTCCGGTGACGGCCCCTGCGACCGCCGGCGTCGCGGCGTCTCCTGTACGGGCAAGTTGGCTCGTGGATAGCCTTCGGATCGCGCTGTGGTGGTTGTGGACGTGGCTTCTGCGTTCCATGGGAGACATGAGTGAGTTTGCTTTTCGGTGGTCGTGCTTCGCCTCATCTTCTCTGGCTTCAATGCAAGGAACCTTGATCGTCCGCGCCATCGCCACTGCCCGCGCTCACACTGCATCCTTGAAGCCTTCAATAAGTACGCGTTCCCGAGCTCAATCGACAGAGGGACTGACCCTAACAGACTACCTGTTGAAAAAAGTCGTGTCGTTTGTGCTTGACTGGCCAACAACGTCATTCGAATTGGTCACCTACATAGGTGAGCAAGGCCCATCCACACGGTGCCTACTGAGAACCCCACCTGCATTGCCAGTTCGGAACTATCCCCATCCTGTTCATCTCACCGCATGGTTTATCTTCTTCGGTCCGCTCGCTATCATATGCCCCCTCCTTCTCTTGTATGAAGCCTTCATTGCAATCATATTCCAATTAACCTTTCTTTTCCATGGTCTGATACCGGGTATGTGGTTCCGGTCCTCTTGATCCAGAAATTTTCAAGCGGACCCGCTTTATCAGGTTCAGTAGAGGAAATCTATCTAGATCTTCGCGAAGCAACGGACGACGCAAAACAATGGATGTATGTCTATATCGACCAAGCAACAAACACATACAACAAATGGACAATGGAATCCAATCCGTTACTCGTGGCCAGGCTGGTCTCAGGAGCGATCGGCCTGTACATACTCTATTGCATATGGTTCTTTGGGTGATCCATCATCTTTTCTTTGTTGCATACCCCCCAGCATTTCACAACTCGCTCGTCGTATACCACTGCATGTATTCAATATTAATATTGCATCAGAAGCGTATTATGTCTAAGTTCAAAACGGTGAAAGAAAATCCCTTTATGATCCGGTCGAGATACCCAAAACCTCCCGCGCCCAGGCAGCATCACTTGCAACACGCCCCGCAAAGAGGCCACCCAGAACTTCACGGAGCCGTTGGGCAATGGCAGCATCAGCAGGATTAGACGAGTCCAACCCATCTGCCATGTCATTCTCGTTCGTTGGTTTAAGGACCTGCAAAGCGTCCTGCACAAATCCATCAAATCCATCAGCAGCCAACAAAGGGAAACCTGCGAATGCATACCATAACGGCTTCAATCAACATTACATTTTCAACCTCATTTTCCTGGCATTCACTCCCTACCACCTTTGCTCCACCTCCTTCTACCAGGCCTTTGCGTACCGCTTCCTTACCCACACCAACTAAACCACGTATGGCGCCTTCGCGCGTACCACGGCTCTTTCCAGGAGAAAGTAATGCAAGAAGCAATGTCTTCATGATACGCGGAGATAGCGAAGGGTATGTTGTTGAATGCTGTGTAAGTAGGCGGGACAGCGTTTGTGAAGCAGACGTTCGCAGATGAGTAGAATGACTTGGAGGAAGAGAGGAATGCAAGAGCGTCGATAGGATAGGCGGCAAAACTTGATGTAGCTAGTCCATTATAAATTAATAATCGGTCTGAAAAACGGTCTGCAACTCACGTAGGGCTCGACGAAAAGCGTATTGTTTTCCAAAATGGCGCTGATCACGTCCAACATGACCTCAAGCACCCGGCCGTCACTCTCGCTCTGCACGCCCTCTTTCAGCGCGCCAACGACGCCTTCTCCAACCCATCGTATCAAATACGGCAACTAACGCTTGCAGACCAGCGTCGTTCCTCAAACTGGCCAACGCAGCCGTGCGTTTCACCATATTCTCCGTCGAAGGTGGCAACAGGGACGACGTCAACCGGGTATAGTATAGCTGCAGCTCCCTCGACAGGACCTGCTTCACTAGCTGCTGCTGCTGCTGTTGCTGCTTCTTCACCACAGGCGTCAGCGCCGCTGTCGTGCCCGTCGATGCGGGTATCCCATTCGCCAGCACTGGGCCGGGTACGGTCACCGCGCCAGCACCGGGCGCACCCGGCAAGCCGTTCAGCTGCTGTTCCAGCTTTGACTCTGTCTGCGGCTGGTCGCTGGGCCGCGGGATCGCAGGCGGGTTCTCAGGTATCAGCGGCTGAACGCCTTCCACGGCTAGCCAGTGCGCCGTCCAGCTGACACCCTTGGGAAGCGTGATCTTCTCCTCCCTGAGGACGCGGTCGAAATCGATTTCCTCGTCCTCGACAAAGTAGACGGTGCCGACAGCGGTGTTGGACGACGGGTAGTTGATCGTCCGCCGAAAAGCGGGAGGGTTGTAGGGCGAGTGGCCGTACAAGGGCTCGATGTTGAGGACGCGCAGCGCTTGGTCGATATCCGCCGTCGTCATGGTCGTGCGCCGGCCATGGCGCATGAAACGGGCTGCTTCCTACCACAACGATCCATTTCTTATTACACCTGTAAACACCAGACAGACACACCTCCATCACTTGGTGTATCCGGTATTCGACGTCGCTGGCAAGCGCAGACGCGACCTGGTCTGAAATGTTGACCGACAGGGATTCAGCAACGTCCTGATGGCGCGCGGTAAACACATGAATTCAGGTATCATCAAGCTTCGGCCTTGTTTCCCGTACTTTTATGCCATCCGACTTGTATATTCCTGCATGCTGGCCGTGCAGCGACCGTGCTTTGGGCTTGCTCATCGTGCTGGGCAACGGGCGCGAGTACGTCTGTTGGTACAATGTTTGCCTCCAAGGCCGATGCACAACAACAAACATCGGGTGACCGGCGCGTGGGACCGCCAAGTCATCGGGCGCGAGCCCCGGACCCGACGCTTTTTTCCTCCGTTTGGTCCCTCAGGTTCATGGAAAAGCACCTCGTGTTCTCGGAGGCATTCAGACAAGGTGAAATTATGTCATGTCAGTCTCAACCGAGGCCATGAGGTGACGATTATTGTCTTCAACCTTGTCCTCATGACCACGCCCAGCTGTGTATAAGGTTTGTCTGACGGTGGCGTGCGCCCATAGAAACACTGATAGGCGTTGTCCAACATAACAAACACACGACATGATTCTCGATTCAGCCGCGGCCTTGCTTATCAAGGCGGCATCACCATTTTCCAAGTCGCATAGATCGGATGTTAGATAGAGGCCATAGTGACAACTGTCAATTTTCCCATCCTAACCGAAAATACGAAATCTAAAAGCGAGCGCAAAAAATCTTTTTTGCTTTCTTCTTTCCTCCAGGTTCCTTCCTCCACGGAATTCGTTATCTCGCCTATTTTCGCCCCTGACTCAGTGCACGTTTCGAGCATGTCGTCCGGATCTCTCAACGCCACATACGACGTCTTTCCCATCCCTTCACCTGCCGCAGACATCCACATCAGGAAATACAAGGAGTTGCGGTTGACAGCCCTGAAGACAAACCCACATGCATTTGCCTCCACTTACGACAGAGAATCACAGTTCTCTGATGAAACTTGGCGCGAGCGTGTAAGCGGAACGGACAAAGTTAACATCGTTGCCCGAGCCAATCAACTCCATTCGACCCGTTCTGATCATCATCCATCGAATTTGAATTCGGCCGCAGGAGACGGCGATGATGAAGGAACGTGGGTCGGATTGGCGACGACAGTGTCTCCGCAGATGTTACGAAATTTCAATTTTTATATTCCCGCGGCGATCGAAGGATCGCTCGTTTATGCTCTCAACGGCGTGTGGGTTCACCCCGAGCATAGGAAAAAAGGTCTCGCAAAGCAGTTGCACCGTGCGACGATTGATTGGATAAAACGACATGCACAGTGCGGGGACGGCGATGACGAGAAAAAAATTATTTTGCTTGTTCTGGTAAGGGGATACAACACTGACGCTCGCTCCCTGTACGCCTATTTGGGATATCAGGACCTCGGCGTAGAAATTATTCCTAGCTGCCTGACTCTGATTTTGCATATTAGCTAGCAGTGCTTGCGCTTTTCCATTAAACGTCAATCTCACTAAACGTGCTATTTCCCGCCCCTCCCTTCTTGTCGTCTTTTTTTCTAGTTTCCTGCTTTCACGCACCGCGCCTGATTTATTCTTGTACACTCCAAAAATGGCGTCACTTGCGGGAGCTACAAGGCAGTGCAGCAAGGGATATCGCCGTAGAGGGAGGACTCCATCGAGATTCCAAGTATACGAATGGGACGACGCATTTCCATCCATGCCGCTGCACCAAAGTTTATTTGACATACATGCTGTCAGTATTACCAAGGATATTGACAAATCCAATGGCCACAGCACGCCTGCTGGTCGACGGAACCGGCTTGCTTTCGTTGGTGTGCGAAGAATGTCATTTGATGCCCATACCAACGTCAAGAAAATCATACTGAGTTGTTGGAATGCCGCCCGCCCGCAAATCCGCAAGTCATCAGGAACATCGATGCACTGCCGGACGCAGTAGAGAGCACAATAAATAAACACAACAAATATACCCCACCGTGGTACGGTGATATGGAAGACGCGTTCCCCTGTTTTATCTGTCAGTCTACGATGTGGTCGTATCGCTACGGCGAAGGCGGTCTATAAAAAAACAGTTGATCTCCCCTTGATGTCTGCGCCGCACCTGATGGTCGTATTGAACCGGTATTCGTCAGCCTACGACGTATCAAAAATCCACGACCACGTCGGAAAATATGGCGAAAAACTCAACCCGAACAAATCCAAAACGATCA
This sequence comes from Amanita molliuscula, assembly GCA_023014405.1. Taxonomy (NCBI): domain Eukaryota; kingdom Fungi; phylum Basidiomycota; class Agaricomycetes; order Agaricales; family Amanitaceae; genus Amanita; species Amanita molliuscula. The sequence continues at coordinate 1,913,266 of JAEBUP010000006.1, forward strand.
TCAAAATTGAACCTTGACATCTTTGACTGCCATCAAGAGTCTTGCCAAAGGCCTGCTGAGAAATGCGGCAATATGTGGAGAGAAGGACGGACGCACGGACCTGCTGCTCGGCTTCTCTAATAGCCGCACTTGCGCAAGCCGTCGTTCCTTCGCGGTAGCCATCTAATATTGTGGCTAGGCGGCAAGGCGTAAGACAATAAGGGTATAGCATCCTTAACATAGTCTAAGAGCAATCTCCTACAAACTGCATCAGGTTCAGACGTAAGACTTTGGCACAGGTCGAGCGGGAAACTTTGATTATAGTAATAACACTGCATATCCTTTACCTCAATGAAAGAATAGCCTTTCGAGAGCTTCGTGAACCCGACAAATAGAAGATACTGGATGCAAAAACACTTACCATCTTCAAGCACTGATTCCATGCTTCTTTTCCATTTTGGGTACGGGCTAGAACATCATGAGCCATGAAACCACAAAGTACGGCGGATCGAAAAGCTAGTTCCTATTGACGACGAGCTTCAAGTCGCAGAAGACATTCTAAGTTTAACATTTACCTTCTTGGTGTACCATCGAGGCGGGAGATAACCAGCTCCAGAGTAGAAGCAGCTTCGGGCAAACCAGTAACATCACGGCAAGTCATGATGCCAGCAAAAGTCTTTGTTATCTGTTCACGCCTGAGCATCATATCGCCGATGACCGTCTGCAGCTTACTGCGGTAAGCGCACTTGCGAGACTTCATAGTACAACAAAAGAAGGCGTGTAGAAATAACGCCAACCTGCTAACCCAATTCAGGACCTAGCCATTTCAGTCATCATCATCAGCAGGACTGCGAGGTGTTCAAGATCACCGAGATCATATTCGATGGAATTTGTGCGGGGCAATCCGAGACAAAAAGGATTTTTATGACGGTGGCATGTTGCAGATCTGATCAGATCCGTCGTTGAATGGAGGTTCAGCGGCGCGTTCGAGGGTACTAATAACCTGTGATCCCGAGGTCTTTTTCCGTCCTGTTCGAGCGCGCAGCCCCCATGCCATCTCGCTGCAGCAAACCCCACCGGACACTAGCAAGACGTCGATACAAATTCGGCTACAGCAATACAGTCCGATCCATAATGAATATAACGATGATCGTGGGCAACACGTGCGTGTCGACCTGCAAGCCTTCAGTAGGAAATGCATCAAGGAGATGTCCGTCTTCAAAAAAATTTCTCTTGCACAGAAATGATCTCTTGGACGATTCTGGGAATCTTCTTGGATGGCACATGCGGGGAGGTTTGAAGTGGGAGATCTCCGTTGGACACTTGAACTCTATGGTAGGGTCGATGACCAACGGCGTGCAAACCGTGTGAAACCCGTAGGGGTCCCATATGTACTGTTCCTGATATTGCTTTAACCTGCACACGCCGCTTGTCACAGTTCTGGATGTCAATGCATTGCATTGATAAAGTTGATGTTTGGGTGGTATACTTCCTGAGTGAACTCTGATCTAGGGACACTAACCCCTTTGTATCTGACAGCACCAGAAGAGCAACGTGTTGCACATGCGTCCCATGTTTTCTATAGTCTGTCAGCTGACGTGCCATGTGTCGATTCCCTTGGGGGTTTCAGCAGTTCTCCCAAGAACCATGTATCCAGAAAATGTTCTGGAGTTGATGAGTTAGTCAGTACGAGGTAAGCTCGCTATAATGCTAGATTTTGCGTGATCAATGTGGTAGCAATAGAGAACTAGGAACATCCTTCGAATAGACTCTACACCGTGGGAATGGTATTTACAGTTAGATAAGCTACGTCATCTTCGGGTCATCATCAAACTAAGCGGAGCAGGGCGCAGTCGAGAGGGGAACTCTGACGGCGTTCCACGGGCTGATTTAAATCAAGAATCAGCCATTGGCATATCAGGATGAGAAGGACTTACTTGGGATATGAACATTCTTGCATAGGCCTGATGAACGTCATCAATATCGGTAGCGACAGAAAGTGCCGTATAATAAGATACCAACACATATGCTCGAGCAGAGTCGCGTGGATTACTCCATCCGTCACCGACATTAACCGATGGGGCTGCGGTGAAAGTCGGCGCAGGCAAAGTCTTCATTTCTCCTGTTGGTGTGTATACTGGTAATAGCTTCATGCCTGGTCCCGAGAAACTGGGAGAAAGAGAACGAGGAGGCAAGACGTAAGATGCGGGCTCAATAGTACCCGCCCCTGCCTGGATTGAATGAGATTTGGGTTGATATTCAGTTCAGATGCTTACACCACCGATAGCAGTGGAAGGATAACTACCGTCAAAAATTTGTGAACTGCCCAAGACGGACGCACAGTGCCCAATGGCCTCTCTTGGGTCTGAAAAACGGAAATAAGAGAGTAACATATACGAAATGAATTCGATAGCAACCTTTCGGTATCCATCCCTTCTGGAGACCTAATTTGTAATGCCAGAGTGGGCTGGACGAGGTATTCAGGACGCTTGAATTGCCGATCTTCCATGTCCAAAAAAAGAAATTCTGCAAGGCATCCATCGACGCAAGGGTGACCTGTTTGAGGTCATTGATAGTTGAGGAACTGTAAGTCTAATGATTGTTTAGAAGGACAACAACACGTTTCTTGTGACGATGCCTACCGTCCAATCGTCCCATGAAGCACAATCCGGAGAGCTCGGAGTTGATCCGATGCCATTGAACCTGAGCGAACAATGATATATTCAGAATGATTCCCATGTGACTTACAAAAAGGAATGGTCACACGAACCAGAGACCACAATCGTTTATTGCTGTTGAGAATTCACCACCAAGTGTCACGCCAAACGCTTTCTATGATTGGTTCGTTGCAATGGCCCAGGCACTGGGAAATGATATTTATCTACATAGTGGATAGAATGCATGACGCACCAAGGTTTGATGGCTATAACGTCAAGCCTGTCAAAATTAGTGAGCGGCGCGAGAATTGGAAAATTTGAACTAACGGGCTTTGATCACCCATATATGCCAAGTACTGTTTTCAAGCCGTAAGTTTATGAAGTAAGCGTTTAATGTGAGGAACAAACTTGGTGCTGGTCCACGGATAGTCGGTCTGCGCCCTGAAGGAACCTATCGGGGTGTAGTGCGCAAGGTTAGCGATTGCTATTTGCGCGAGAGTGACTAAGATAGAAACGGACTAACCCTTCCCAGACGGCAGGCTAGCAGAAGTGGTGAGAAATCCATAGTCCATCACGGATAACAGAAAAAAAATTACCCCTTGGAAACCATCATTAATAGCGATGTATGGCCCAGCCCCAGAACCTTATTCCTCTGAAATAAAAAGAAAGGGATTATGTAAGATGGATAGTAAGAGATCCACCACATACGTCGACGTCCTAATTGTTTCGTATGCCGCAATATAAAAGCTCTGCATCCCGGTCTTTCCAATGGTACTCCAAAGTATTGCGTTCACAACACCCACACTAATTTGGGTATGACGTGACCACCTATTTCATTCCCAACTCGTTTCCATACTTACATCCCAACGACATCCTTGTATTGTTCTTGACTCACGAATTCGGTCAGAATTCGGAGATAAGTTAATGTCCGTTGCGCATTTGCTATTCCCATGACACCGTTCATGCTGGCATCAATCAACTTAACGTAGTGTCGAACGGAGGAATTGGAGTCTCACAAGTTAACGGAACCACCTGATCAGAGGTGGAGATGGATATCACGGAACGGTTGCGGAATCAGGCTTACTTTTTCCAGAATCCATCTGCCAACAGCCACAATGTAAGAAAGGGTAGACAGAATTGTGCAATCTTACCCGGCCATTCTGACTTCCCGGTACAGCATGAAGATCGAGATATATCCGTATACCGTACTTTCTTCCCCACTCGATGCTAAAGGAAAGACTTTTGATTAGATGGATAGTTGCTGCGGCTTCTAGAATTCTTACGCCTTCAGAAAATACCGCCACGAAGTTCCGGGCAAGAACGGCTCATCGCCCATAGTTTCGATAGCCCAGAACCCTATCGGTATTCTAACCCAATTGAGACCAGCGCCTGCAATTGAAAAACTTTTAATCAAGTCGCCGTTGGCAAAGTTATGACCACATGCCTGCTATTTCCGCGAAATCTTCTTCTGTCTTTGGAAGTGTCAAACGCATGCCACAATCAAATTTAAAAATAGACGTCCTCGTGAACTTACAATGAATGTTTGGTAGTGATTCTCCATTTCCTGCTGCCAGATTAGATCCCATTGCGATCGATAAGGTCCATTCATCCTTGATCGTCATGTTGCCAGTGAGGACATATTTTTCGTAGAGTCCAGGAGTAATGAATGGCTCAGTCACTGCGATATGTCATGAATTCCCCTACCCATCTCAGGAACGGTGCATACCTAGCCAGCCTCTGGCAGGGCAATAGGTTGTGAGCTGCTTCCATTGAAGTCGATGACGCTCACCCCAAGTTAACGCCTCGTGCAATGTCTGTTCCCCATACCCAATCTTCCGTGCCTATTCGCTTACTCCAGTTCTGCGCTCTGCCACCTGGGCCAAATGGGATTCCGAGGATCGAACTGCCAGTCGCCTCCAAAATCATTCAATATAAATAAATTTAGATCCATCCCCAAGAGTTATTGTGCTTCCGTTACCGCCAGATGTTGCGCTGACGTAGTGTCGGCTCTGGGCACTGCCCGATCTCTGTCGGACGATGATGATGGGCACAGCGATGGCTACGGTAAAAACCGCAAGGGTCGCTATCCAAAGTGCAATCAGAGTGCTCCTCTTCTGAGAGTACGACATAACCGATCTGATAGAAGGCGTTCCGGGAGCTTGTAAATGGGCGTATGTGGTCTTTGGGGGTTGGTTGGTGTCCACGATTGGAAGTTCATGCTACAGTAGTACTAGTAAGAAACAGCAATCCCATGAAGTGAGAGCGTCCACAAGTACCACAGCTTCTTCATCGCGGTTGACTTCTTCAATTTCAGGTGGCATAGGTGCTGCTGCATAACCGTCCGTTGTTGGTACCTGTTCATAGCCCATCGCGCTGGGTGTTGGAGACGTGAGTCTATCTCAAGAAATGCTCAATGTATAACATGCGGCGGCGAGCTGAGTAGGCATGAAGAAGCCTCGAGGCTCAATGCGATGGTGAAACTGAAGGAGATCAACATTATTTTTGATGCTAGACCATTCGCGCTAAAACTTTTGACGCGTATATAAATGATACAGGTATTATAGACGGCAGAAGCCAAATATGATTCATGTTCATACATTATCTCGATCCATCCGTCTCCGCTTGCGTTCTTGATCCTCAAGAATGAGCTTCTCAGCCATCGACATCGGCGCGGCACGCTTCTTGTCATTTCTTGTTGGTTCCTCCCCGGATGACGGGGAGCGTTTCAAAGAAACAGTCGTCTTGAACACGTTTGGCCGCTTAAGCGGATTGCTTCCAGGTTTCACTCCAGTTAGTTTTAGCCCCCCCGCGGGCGCTGATGTCAATGGGTCCGCTTCTGGTTTGGGCTTGGGTGCCAATGATAAAACAACCTTCTCAGTGCTTTCGTCGCGCTTTAGACCTTCTCTGGGCGGTGCATCTAAAGATGATGTTTCATCCTTCCCGATCTCTGCCGCGGCTCTCTCTATTTGTTCTGCGATGAGCATACGCTCGCGTTGTTCATCATTCATGGTCGCCCGCTCCTTCTTTAGGGTAGCCTCCTACATAATAAGTGAGTTGTTAAACGAGGGGTGGCTGGGGGTCACATGCCATACCTGCTTTGCCAATGCCTTGGGACTGTTATCAATCCACTGAATAAACCAACCCTTCTCAGTTTCATCAACTCTGGCTATTCCTGTACGTCCAAGGTTTTTGCAGAATTCTGTCAAGGTGACCCAACGTGTAGCGTTCATATGCAGATGGTTCTTGTCTGAAATATACTCTTGGTAGACCCTGTTGGCCAAGACTCGCTTGGTGTTATATCTGGGCTTCAGTTAGTAAGCGTTGCAGGAAATTCAAGCCAAAAACACAAACCTTCGTGATAACAGAGTCACGAATTCATGCTGGAACCGAGACGAGAAATCAGCGATGTGCCTGCCGGCGTGCTCTCCAACAACGAGCATCTGACGTAAATGCGCTTCTGATTGCGCATGACATTTAAACCCGTTCTCATCACGACATTGCTTTTCGCAGACCTGACAGTACCATCGCAAACGCTGAAGCCCTTTTGACTTCATCTTGTTTGCGATGTACTTGGGCGTGCCAACTACAATAAAGTCAAATTTCCGTCGTTAATCGTCCAAAACCAGCACATACCTTCCGCTCGAGGCATGTTATAATGATGCGAATCGAATTTGTGCTGAGGCCAATGGGCGTTCTGACCAAGCGTGGCTGTGCAGATTTCTGTTTGTACAAGGTACCTTAGCCAAACAAAGTCCCTGATTTGAAATCCGAGCTCCAAGGCCATGTGCATGCATTAGCTAAAGTTAAATAGCCCGCTAGACCAGATTGGCTTATTCAGCTCGTCAAGGCAGGGAACCGGGAAAAGTGGGAAAAAGATCAAGAGCGCATATGAATCAACCCATGTATACATTGATTAAAGACCGCCGTCCGATATATATCAAGATCCGCAGCTCTTCATATGATGCATGAAATACAATAGAGCGAAGAAGGAAGGAGACGCCCAAAGATACGATTACAACATAACAAGTACACGGGAAGTAGTATGATACAATACGCTAGTCTGTATTACACGGTGCCATTGCGTGCGGAGAGGGGAGCGGGAAAGCTAGCGAGATTTCCTTTTTCCTCTCTTCTGATGTTGACGTATAGCAGGTAAGCCAAACTGTGGGATTGTGAGGTCATGGCGTCAAGGTGAGCGGGATGTTTACCTGCACAATAGGGTAAAGTATCAATATAATTGTCCCTACTATCAACCCAAGCTTTACGCTAGGCGGCGTTGGCTCTGTAAATACCCCTTGACTCCATTTCTTGATGACAAGCAATTCAGTTACAATGGTCGCAATTAAAAGCCAAACATGCTGGCCCATCCTTACAGCTCGCCTGACTGGTATCAGTCACTTGACTTGATTATAAATTCCGCATCAAACCTTGGGTCATGAATATACTGGTACAGTTCACGAACAGCTGGTAAGGCGCAGAGAAAGATACCCGCCAGTCGGCTGATCACGATAGGGTGATCAGGTTCTAACCATAATAAGCTCTGGTACAGGCCATATCAGGAGTCGTCGATCAGGTAAAACATACGGGAGCGTACCTTCAAGTAAAAAGGGTTCAGTTCGGCGGCTAAAAACATAGCAAGAAGAAGCACGACGGATATGTAATTCGTAAATGAGGTTGCAGTACCCCATTTGAATGACGTGAAGTCATGAGGCGAGAACTGACTAAGAACTCGTTTCGCTTTCGGTCCAATGCCGCGAGTTTGCCGAAATCCACGCCATTCATACGGCTGTCAGTTCCGAAGAGATCAGACGAGCGTTTGGCAGGGCTTTGTCACGCACCTTAACTTCAAGGTACTGACAAACTTTCATCCCTGTGTTTTTAGGTGAGTCTTTGACAAACCCGTCTAAGAGTCAGATTTACCCAGATAGGTACCTAACCAATTACAGATAAGGACATCTAAAACCCACTTCGGCATGTCAGAACAAGGGGTTAAGTCAGTATTTGCATTAAAGGCATACATGGTCCCACCAACACTAATTATCGTAAACAAGTGTTAAACTGCATAAGGTGATTAACTCACCTCTGCAAAATTGGGGAGGTGGTGTTGTAAACTATATTCAGCAAGCTCAAATGCGATACTGAGGATCTATGCCACATTGATACTAAGCTGTGCTCGCTCCAGGATCTACTCACCCAACAAAACCAGTAATCACGCAGAATCATGGCCTTCCCGAACCACCCTAGTGTGTGAGCGACGCAAAATATGTCAAGAGCGTTCCATAACGTCTGAACGTGAAGTGAACAATCTTCGGCGTAACTTTTCTCCGGCAGCGGCTTGCCAAGATTTGAATCAATCAGCGTCATCATGCCACGAGCGGTGCTGAGATCTTGAAAAAGTAAAAAGACAAGTGCCAACTCATACAACAGATTAATGCCAAGAACGATTCGCCAAAATGCGGGGTGCGGTCGTACAAACGGACCATCACGGAATTGTATCATAGAGAAGAGCAAAAATGACGCTATAGAATGCGTATACACCACTAGACGATGGTCAACGATCATCTCAACGATCCGAATTACCGCTTACACCCTCCGTTTGTCGCTTCCTTCTTTCAGCACGTCTTGCGTCATAGCCACGTAGGCAAGAATGACGAGACCGATACTCAGAGCCGAGAGTGTAAGGGGATTGTAGAAAAATCTTGGGATGCATTAGCGTACACGTATACTCAACCGCTTGACCTTCGCGCACTCGACACTAGTATCATGCTTCTCCTGGAATGGCGTAATTTTGGTATAGGGCTCTGTGCGGTCCGCCTTGCCTAATCAACGTGTTGTCGCAGCAAAGTTTCTAGCATAACCTTACATCATACCCTTTGAAATGCGTCTATTTGACATTCCGGAAATAGGGCACAATCACTCACATCTCACGGGAGCACCACCTATGCCAGGCTCGGGGGAACGCTCCGGTTCAACTTCAGGTGACAAGACAGCTTCTGCCTCTTCTGTGGGAGAAACCGGATGTTCCGAACTCATATTTTTCATTGCGGAACTTCTGAGTTTGGACTAGGTCCTATCACCAAACATACCTTATGAGGCTGTCTGACATACCTATTTGATCAAAATCGTAGATCACGGCGTCGGTGTGCAGCGCGACACGTCGTAAGGCCTGGTGATGGGCACCTGAAGGCTTCTCGCGCCGGACTCGGCATCGGCCGTATTTGTTCATATTTGGCCCGTTGACAGCAAAAGCTTTTTTCATTTTCCTTCCGCGCCGAATATAACGCAAGTTCCGTTGACAGCTAGCTGACAGCCAATTTGACTAGGGTGCCACGAACAAAGGTGTGTTTCAGATGCTTGTCTTGTGATATGCCGCAAATAGCGACCGTTTCGAATTCGCGGTGGTTTTTCTTCCTTCAATTCCGTCTTGGTGCAGTATACTACTGAGCTCAGTCTTGAGCACCATTATGACACCCATCGGGAAACGACGTACCTGGCAATAGGTACGTCTGCAACGGTGTCTTGGCACGATGTTCGGCTTGCAAACGATGTCTAAACGGGTTAGTCCATCGACTATTAGGACTAGCGGGTTGATCTATGCGATATGGGAATGCGATTGCCATGCATAAGCATCTAATCGCATGGTTATCATGATTGTCTATGGTTGTTTGATTGTGCGACCGACTACTCCTTCATTAGTAGTGTGAAATGGTCATCTCGTCCTTGGTGAGAAAATTGCATCATTTCGCTAATATTAGTAACTTTAGGTTTGGAGCAGGCGGCACCTTGGAAACTGTTTCGCGAGGCCCAATGGTGCACCTTGTCAAAGGACTGTACCTACGCAGTGGGTATATAGGGAGCGCAATTCTAGGTGCCGTGTTTGAGCAGCGCCTTCCAGGTACGAGCGTCACTGCGATGAATGCTTCTGCAGATAGACTTAGGAGATGGACCAAAGAAATGGAAGGTTTGGGATGTGAAATCGTGACCTAATTTAGATTTTGAGACCCGCCTTCCGCGGATGATTGTAAGTGTGGCTCACGTCCATCCTCGATACATTGACACGTTCATTCAAAAATGGCTCTAGATGTATTCACTTTCGCAATCATCGTGGCTTCAAGTATATTCTTATGCCTGTAAAGATGCTTTACGTATGGCGCCGTAGCTCCGGGTTCTTCTCGCCGACCGTCAGATGGAGCGCCACGCAGTTGCCAACGAGAGAGCGCTAGTGTGACTACATTTGACAAGATCCTGTGTTCTCGCAGAAAGTATCCAATCCCCAGCTTCCTATTTGAGAACAAGCATACCTGTGTCGTGATTGATGCTGAAATGTTGCACATAATGCATGACGACCGTAAGGCTATCCGTTGGCAATCACGTCTTCCGTGGACCTCCTATGGACTAGCTGTCACAGGGAAATACCAGTTTCCTGGCTGCATAGATCTTCCGTGTTGGAAAGGCAGGGCTTCGCTTTCATGGACCCTTCTCATGACAGCATTCATGATCCAGTAATGAGTGTGTGCCACTTCTGAACGTTCCGAATGCGAATGATCACGAGCCTAATCCTCCCTGACGCAGGGATTCCCTAACGTTTGTGTGCGTTATTGTCGAGATGCGTCGGACACAACTCACCATTGCTCGATCAGCGGACCAGCCCATGCCTGAAGACGCGACATCGCACTGACGGGAGAAATAATCTGATGTGTTTCGGTTCGCTTCATGATAAGCACACAATGTGAATTCACTATTCAAGTCGGCCCTGACATCAGTCAGAGCGCGCGGGGTTATTGCTGTATAAAAGGCAACGGTGCAGTATCCCCGAATGTACTGGGACAGTACGTCCTGGTGTTTAAGTTGGTTTCCGGACTGGCGAGGCTGGAATTAAAAATAATGCAACCCTCCCACATGTTGTCAAACCATGCTGGCGACTGATCCACGACCTGATATGCCCATTCCTGTCTGGGTGTGACTCCATGTACGTTACTTTCGTTATTATCCTGTCACGCGTAATTCAAGAAGTCGAAAGATTCCTGCGCCCAGCCCTTCCGTGAATACTAACTGATTTGATTCGTTTGCGCTTCCAAAACGGGATCCTAGCCCCTACCGTGGTCGGCACTGATCTTGATCTTGCAATATGGATCTGTGTGGTTACTTAATGACATCGGCAGCACTTAAGGACCAGGATGATTCTGCTTAAGCCTGTTCCCTTTCCGCACCTGACCATGATACCTTCCGAATCCTTCCAACCTCTGCAACTCAAGGGCGAAATTATGGACCTGGAATTCACTCTTGACACTGACCATAGGTACGCGAGCGTTTAGTGCGCCTATCGCTGCATAATGAATTTACTTACCGACTTAATAACCGTTGCGCCTCTCTACACCCGAAAACTTGACCAAAATAGAAAGAGAAGGAGAAATCGGACTACTCAAAGCTGTCTCAATTGCCATACGTCCAAGCGCAAGGTGGGAACCCTTAGCTCGCCCATTATGCGCTCGCTCTAATGACAACGGTAAAAGTGCGATCGAAAACGTCCTTGCCAGAGGTGTATACAACTGGGTCTGGTGAGATGACCATTGACGTATCGTGAGATGGTTACTTAACTGACCCTGTGTTTGGCAGACTGGACTGTGCGTCTACGAGATAGACGATCCTGCTCTCAGGTAGATAAAGCCTGTCACCTGTTTTAACGAGCTCATCCAAATCAAATGAAACGGTAGAGACGACCCCTCTATTGATGAAAATACGCGGTTGCGCAACCGGATCGCCGAGCTCGAAAGCTTGGTGCGTGAATTGAGAGGTGAATCTGGTGTTTTCTGTTTGCTACGTGTTTTATCAACTTGTCTTAGGCAAGCCTCATCCCAAATGGGCTGAGAATAGTTTTCGCGACGGAGATCCCGCCGAAAAATGGCACTCCAGGGCTTCAAAGTGCACTTCTATTTCGAAACGTAATGGGCATACAGTTGATGGCACGAACGGGACACGCGGCGTCTCGAATATGAATCTTTTGAGTCCAATAAAAACAGAACCAAGTCCAGAGAGCCCAACGCAACTATATCGTTTCACACCTTCCCCGGCCCCTTACCATAACACATTCCACACGGATGGCCGTGGGTCGTCCTCCTCGTCTTATCAAAATGGCCACCGCCACTCCTACGGGGTAAATGCAAACGCTTCGGTCCAATTTCACGGACAAATTCAAAACACGCAGCTCAGCGACCAAACACCCAATTCAGTCCAAGGTTCTCAGCATGAGAATGGGAGCAGTTATTCCATCACGAGGAATCACGAAGACGGACGCCCGTATGAAGACCAGTACGCAACTAATGGTCACTGTTACTGCCCGTGTCGCAACAGTCCGGCGACAGCTGCTACCTACATTGGGCTGCAGCAACAGTTGCGGAGTTCGGTGACTTCACTCCGACAATACATGCCTCATACCTCCAATACACCATGCGTGGTGTACCGACGAGTAGTAGAGCTGTATCACCTTCTCCAGTAAGTGGTTGTACGGTGGACGACCAGGTCCCACATGACTCATTACCAACCTGACAACTTTAGAGGCAACGATCCTAACGACTCGGGGCACAACTACGAGAGCCGCACTCCTTCTGAAATTATGTCACCCATTTCTGCTTCAAGTGGGCAAACATCGTTTCACACCGGCTCCCCGCAGGCAGTCTCACCCCAAGAATGGAACCTCACGAACGGGGCGTATAGCTCGTACTTTCCCATATCCTCAGGGGAGCATCATATCTATACTCATGTCATAACTTGATTTCTTGGTTGATACGTATCCTATTGCGCAGCGCTCCCTGTTTTTTTTTCTAAAAGAACCGAAAATCTTGCGGACCCACATCTTGTATTTTGCTATTTCCATCAGCATATCATCTACACTATATTTGATTTCATGGATATTTTTGTATGATTAATCGCACTGTACTACTAGTATGAAGTCACGACACGGACGATCATTAAGTATCCAGATTGAAACGAAAGACGCGTGTCGACGAAGGTGGTGCCATAGTAGGTTTTCCCTCGACCATCTGCCATACGTCTCTCTCGTAAAACAGCACTTCACGGGTCTTGCGAACTAGAATGATAGTGGAAAGTCTGGTAGCATAAGGCGCAGATGGCGCACTTCCGGACGGGCTAATCGCCAGTGGCAACACGTGGACTGTTTTGCGAAGGTGAACGCGCTCAGTGATATATTCTGGGCTCGGCCAGCTAGTGGTGCAATCATAAGACTTGGGCAAGTTTCGTATACTCAGGTTAAAAATGGTACCCACGCGAGGATATCCATGAGCCGATTCACAAGCTCGGCCTCGGTATGGTCGGGGGGCAAACTTTGGAGGACAGCATCAAAGTCTTGGGTCGCACGCTTTACCTTGGGCCAGTCAGTGCCACCAGCTCCGTCTACACCGTTGGATACACCTCCACAGCGGCGCTCATCTTCAGACAGGGGCCTTGTAGCAAGAACCCCGCCCGCACCGTGATTGGTGACTAAGAGACTCTCGTAGGATAAAGAGCCGTCCGATTTCATAAGAGGCGCAAAGAGCATAAGATTAAAGCCAGAGAATTTGGCATCTGGCGGTGCGAGACTGCGCGCCTCCTGCTCTAACGGCAGAGAGGCATCTGATAGAAGAAATGACGAGACGAGTGAGCCTCGAGAAGTCCCGAAATTCGATGCGTCTTCGGTGATGTTCGTGCTATCGAGCGCATCAACGTCCCATGGGATACTTGGATTCGGAGATCGTGCTTACAGCACAGCAACTCTGCCGGCCCGGTTTATGCCAAGCCAAGTTCCTCCAGCCCTTTCGTCCAGGCCAGAGAGAATCGATCCAGTGGCATGTGAAGGATCGATGGCAAAGGAATGAAAGTGGGCACTCTGGGTCGGCCTGTGCAGATACTCGTCACGGTTGCTGGACAGGATGCTGGCTTCTTCAGTTAATTATGGATGGAAGCTGGGACCATCGCCGGATCAGAACTCACAGTGGGTATTCCGGATGCTCGAGGGACCAAACAGCGATGCACATGGAAAAGAGCTGACCTTTGTGGTCCGAGGGGCTCTGGTGCGTCAGGGGCCCGTGGAACGGAATCCGTGGATTTACAGACGCCTTACAGGGGCTCCGCCAAGTTCACACGCTGATGGCCCTTCCCACCATCGTGCTCGACAATGGCGCTTCCACCGTCAAGGCGGGCCTTGCGGGCTCTCCTGACCACCACGTCCAGTGCCTGCTTTTCGCCCGTCTCTTTTCTGCTTTTATTCACAGACATGCTAGATTGGTCCCCAACGCCGTCATTCGCTCAAAGACTGACAAAATAACCTATTTCGGACACGAATTCGATCGCTGCAAAGACTATTCTTCATTGCACTACCGCTTCCCTTTCGAAAAGGTAAAGCCGCTTAGCTCTGACGAGTCAATCCCTGACACTTGCAGGGCTATCTTATCGATTGGGATGCCCAGAAAGCCGTCTGGGATGGCATCTTCTCAGACGATGTCCTTGGGGTATTTGTCAAGCCATATTGCCGACTCTATTGAGTTTTCATGTTCCGAAAAAAAGGTTGACACGACCAACTCCTCCCTCTTGATCACTGAGCCGTATTTTAACCTCCCGAATATCCAAGAAATATACGATCAGTTTGTATTCGAAGAGTATGAGTTTCAATCGTACTATCGATGTACCCGTACGTCACGAGTCGCCTCGGTCGCTATTCAATCACAGGTTCGCAGCGGCGTCTTTGGCGCCATACGGAAGTCTTTTCCAGGGTGCGCCTGAGCCAGAGTGCATGCTATTGGTGGATTCAGGATTTAGCTTTACACATGTTGTTCCTATTCTAAATCGGCGAATTGTCTGGAGAGCCGTGAAAAGGTGTGCTTATCTGCTACCTGCTACATATTCAAATCCTTCACAACTGACTCAGGCTCGATGTAGGTGGGAAACTTTTAACGAATCAGCTGAAGGAGCTTATATCGTTCCGGCAATGGAATATGATGGATGAGACATACATCGTGAACCACGTGAAAGAGTCCTGCTGTTTCGCATCCCTGGATTTTAGAATGGACCTAGAGACTTGCCGGTGCGCAGCCATACCAATACTCTTCCATTCATCTACAGTCGTGACAGGTCTGACGCCCAATCTAATGCAACTGTCCAAGAGTATATTTTACCTGACCTGACAAAAGCAAAGAAAGGCCGCATCAGAGAACCCGGTGAGGTACTGAAAAGTTACGATCAGGTGCTTGTCATGAACAACGAGCGGTTCACTGTCCCTGAAATCATCTTCCGTCCAGACGATATAGGTTTGTCTATCGGCGACATGGTCATAAGGAGCTTCATCGTTTCATAGGACTCGACCAAATGGGATTGGCAGGAGCAGTCGCCTTGTCCATCGGCTTGCTGCCCGAAGAACTGCAAGGCATGTTCTGGGCAAACATTGGCTTGATTGGTGGCAACACTAAGTTTCCTAATTTCCGTCAGAGGCTGTAAGCCAAACACTAGTCATCTGACCGCAACGCCACGTCTGATTGTACTAAGATTGAATGAATTGCGATCCCTGGCTCCTGTCGACTGCGAAGTCACAATCTATGAAAGCGCAGAGTGCGCATTTCCTTTTGAACCTCCGGTTTAATCGTGTTGATCCACAAACAGACCAGTTACAGAAGCATACAGGGCCGCTCTCAGCTTTGCAAGCCAGCCAGAATTCACACAATGCCTGGTCACGCGGTCAGAGTACGCAGAGTTTGGAAGTAACGTTTCTCGCAGGAAATTCTGTGACTGGAGCACCAAGGGCACAGAGAAAGACTCTGCCGAAGTCGGAAAAAGCCGACAACGGGAGGAAGAACCTTCCAGTCGATTAACACGGACCAGAAGTAAAGCGGCTGGCTCCTCGTCCTCCAAAAGGCGATGAGCTGCTTCCCCTGTCTTGGGTGATTCTGTCCTTACGTGGAATCTATATCACCGTAAGTTCGGACCATTCTCTTACGCTCAGACAGCTTCATTTTTCATTTTTTAAAAATAATGAATTGCGTCACCTACGTGAAAGCTCCGAATTAAACACATCCCTTTTCTTCTCACTCGAAAAATATCGGTACAAGGACCTAAAGCCAAGAATACGTCGGGACCAGTAACTTATTCGCGTCCATTCTCTTAATAGTGAGAATGTACCCTAGTTATTATCGACCTTTCCGATCAGTTGAAGCGTGGAATTCGCGCACGGACCTTGCTGCTTCCATGATGAACGGTCCAAATGCCTAAGAAAGTTCGTCGAGTCTTTGTAAAAGTCTGGCGTGGGACAGAAAAACACAAAACAAAACGAATTGCTGCTGTCATCTCAACGTACATGGAAGAAGCCTGGACGTTACCACTGCTCCTGCTCCAACAACGAGTCCCAGCAACCGTCAAACTCGCCTTTTCGCTTCCCAGAATCAATGAGCGCCAATCAGGAGCTAAAGATATCGATTATAAGTTCAGTGATAAGACAACGTAAGATGCCGCCAAAGTTGTGGAGGCGAACTACTAGGGCTATGTATATGACAGATGAGAACCGTCTCACATATTCATTTTGGATTTTCCAATTTCCAATCCCCGTTGGGCGTATTAACCAGATGCGACGGAGATCTCCTTGCGAAAACAAAGCGAATGTATGTCGGTTCCCGCGCGTAATGCAGCGAGGGAATCCATGGAAAATTAAAAAATTAAATTGCAGGTACTTCAAACCTTGCGTTCTTTGGAACTGGTTCGAGCCTCCTGGAGTCTAATAGAATCAGCCACTAGACCATTGCGACATGCGATACTCAGGGGACAGGGATCGAATCAGACGGCACGATCCTGCAAGTGTAAAACGGCCTGGGAATCGGTAGCTTATTTCTCCTCCAAGCTGCTCGTGCGAACGGGTGCGATGGCAGCTGCACGACGGTACAATTTTTTTTTTTTCCTGGTTACGGGATGACATGGCTGTCCGTGGGTTGCGTTCATAGGAGAGGACGGACGGACGGACAGACGGACAGGAGAGCCTTCAGCCGAGCGATAACCTCACCATGTGTGTGGAGAGCCGACAGTTATGTATACGCAGATGACTGTCCACTGATAAGCATCCAACACGCGTCATGGGTATACAGTGGTGTAGGTCCGAACTGTCCGACCCTTCTTTTTTCCCGAAGCCAGTTAGGAAGTAGACGTGCTCACACGAATTATAGAAGATGCACCTTATTCTGAAAGCATCTCCAGAACTGGCATAGCCTTAGTCGGGCCGTGGCGCCGGATACAGATCATAGTTCCGCTTTGGGCGAAAAACACTACTTACATGCTAGCTAGCTATTCTGTTGGGAATCCGTAAAGCACTTACGCACTGATGGCCGGCGGGGAAGAAAGATGGTGCGATGTTTTGACACGCTGCACAACCAAAAGGATTTGCGGCGCTCGACCACGGGTCAGGTGTAATTAGTTCATGGGAATTTTATTTGAATAAGACGATCCACTCCAAGGGCATACACAATGATATGGAATGGCAAATAGTAACAAGACGATGAGAAAGCCAATGTAGTAGCAGGAAATCTCAGTCAAGGCAATAAAACAGTCCCAAATGTTTTACACACAGCAATTTGTATACTCTCCATCGTGTGGGCTTTTTTTTGCATTGTCTGGGTATCTTAAGCACCTGTAGACGTCGATTGGCTTTCAGCTATTCGCATGATTTCCATAAGAGCCGTTTGGTCCTCCACTGCCAACGCCGTTGTAGCTGCCTGGTATAAAGGACCATTTTGTAGCTGGAAAGCTGTGAAAGTGTGGTGTTAACAATGTGGGAAAACAACCACAGACGTAGTACACACTTGTGAGAGCGTGCTGGAAGGTGATATAGGGGTCGACAACGTCAAGAGGGCTGATATACCCAAGCTCCTCTTCAAGGTCTTCCTCTTCCGAAGAGCTCCCCGCATCGTCTTCATGATTGCGCGTCGTTTTGGCAGCTTCGCGCAACCGAGCACTCTGTACAAACATAATCAGTAATGCCAAGTGAACCATTACATGCAAGTCTTCACCTCTTCCGCAAGCAGTTCAAGGTACGTGTCCTCTTCATCCCAGACATCCTCTTCAGGCAGGGTCAGCAACGATTTGTGCCTGAGAGACGAACAAGAGTTCACCATCATCTTCTTTCATATTCAACATTTTCTCATCGCTATCACTGACGTCTTCGAAATCATTCTCCAACTCCTCTTCAAGCTTTTGACGGTCTAGACACATGTCAGTACGACTAACCACAACTATGACAGCCGACGCGACATACTCTCAATGGCCGCCGGCAAGTCTTTAAATATCTTGATGATACCACTCACAATTGCAGGCCAGCCATCCTTCAAAATCGGTGGGATATCCCCAGGCATGAGCCTGAGTAACGCACACAACGCAACAATGTTCAACTTTTTATCGTGCACTCGCGGCAACTTTGTGTCAGCCAACTTGATCGCTCCAAACCAGTTGTCGAAGAAGACACGAGCCATGCCAGGGCGGAAATTCTCAATGAAGCGGAGTGCCGCCGAAGGATTGTACAAAATGGTGTTCACGAGTACTTCAAGGTTGGCGAGTTTGAGGGCTTTGCTCTCGTCCTTGTCCAAGTGATTCAACGCCGTGTTCGTTATGGTTTGCAAGAACTACGACAAGATACGATAGGCATGGTCAAAACGTAAGAGAGTTAAGGTACCGATACTCACTTCATCCAGATTGCCGCGCAGATTTAGTAAAAGCGACTCGGCCAACTTGCAACCATTGACACGATCATTGTCACCAAGTTGTTCGCTGGTCATGGCAGTTGTGTATATGTCGACCAACATTTGCTTGTACTCTGGCTGACTATTAATTACGTCAGAACCATAAGACACAAAGTTGTCAAGAGACGGTAGCATTTCTGGTAGCAGTTAGTCAAAGGACTGTCTTTCGAAAGACCTGACGATGACACTCGCCATCCAGGAAGTCTACAGCGTCGGATTTGAACAGTTTATAAGTTTGTTCAAGGACGGGCCACATGCTTGGGGAAATCGCCCGCATGCGGAACGTCAGACTATCGACGAGATCGTACATGTTATCCAACAGCTCTATGATATTCAAAGTACAATTAGTATCTCATAAATAGTAGTGAAAGATAAGCTTGCCTAACAACTTATTCTCCAGAGTAAAGATGATAATTGGCACAATGACTTCTTGTACTTGGGCAAGAATCTCAGGAGCATTGTCAATGGAGGTGACGACCTAGCCAGGCATCAATACAAAATATCCTAAAGAAAGGTGCAGATGCATACCGTTCCAATAGTTTTGGCAACGTTCATGGCGGCATAGGTCTTGTCGTCGTCACCGTCCCCAATGGCTTCATCATTGACCGACTGTGCAGCTTCATCTTGAGCCATACTCTCCTTTGCGAGCCGCATATATGATTCGCACTGGCAGATTCCATATCAGTCTAGTAAATCTGGCTAAATCGGTATGAACGAACCAAGCGAGCTGCAAGCTGAGTAGCCACAGGGAGCAGCTCGGTCTGGAAGCAGTCCACCATCACCTCCATGCCGTGGTTAAGGATCTCGAGATCAGTTTCATCAGACAGTTTCAGGAGGTCTATGACGGTGTCAGCAGGAATGGGGGGCCGCCCTAATCCGCGAGACAAGGAACGTACCCTGTATGACCTTGCCAACCTGGGGTGCAACGGCAATCTTGACTGATTCATTGACGACCACCAGTTCCGTGAGCGCCAGCGCTGCATGGACCCGTACAGGTAGCTGGGGGTCATCCAGTAGCGAAATAACCGCCCTGTATTGAATGGCCAGATTCTGTGTAGCAGACGGGGGAATTTGGGTAAACGGTGCTAGCATAACGTACAAAATCTGTCTCACCTCCTCAGTGGACCAGTTTAGACCTGCTTTTGTGACTGTTCCGAGAATCTCGCATGCCTAAAGGGAGATTCATTGATTGTGACCGCACATAGATCAGTAGGTCGAGCGTACCACTGCGCGTAGGTAGGGTTCGCTGCTCATATACTCGGGAACAACCAACTGCATGACAAATTGCTCCATCTTATCTTTGACGTCGGGATGGGCCAACATCCAAGGTCCAAGAGCTGCGGTCATATTTAGAGCACCAAATCTCTGTGGAGGACGAGCGTTTCTGAACAACGGTATCAATTTGCGGTCGAGGCTGTGGATGAGTGCTTACGAGCGCAAGACGTTGTTGATAAAGGTCAGAGTTGGCAAAAATGTTGCCTTGGTACGATTCGTAGCAAGAGAATAAAGGAATGTTGTAGCAGCAGAGACTGGAGAGTTGAAACTCTCATATTCATCTACGTTGACCAAAATATTTCAATATGCGTGTTCTGGGACGAGACTACGCACCAATTGAAGCGCGAAGGTACTCCACAGGATCATTATCCCAAGAGGCTTGCTTAGCAGCGTTAAAAGCAAGTTGTGGGAAGACAAAAGTGGAGATGAGATTCTCGACATGAGGCTTAAGAAGTGTCCAAGTTGACTTGGGTTTAATACTAGCCTTGAATTTGAGATTCTGAATTTTGTGAGTTCAAATCACGTACCATTGAGTGAAGTAGCTGAATATGTGATATTGACACTTCTTGGAGAGCCATACTGAATTCGAGACGTAAAGCTCAACCTGACGCAGGTACATGTTGAGGATCTCGGGAGCAAACGCGGTCACAAAGTGTTGAGAAAAGCTCAGGTAATTCTTTTTCAACGTAGTCGGAAGTTGAGAAGGGTTGCCATAACTGAAAGACAGGTTAATGTTGCGCATATGCGCATAGATGAAGGATTCACCGATGGAAAAGAGTACCAAGGACAGCATATGCCCACTTTTTCGTCTTCCACCACTCAGAATCTTCCCGTTCTTCCTCATCTTCGGGCAATGCTTCTTTGGGTAACTGCAAGTTGACGACGTTGAACAAGAGCTGACCCCAAGGCATTATACTCTCAGCCTTTTGCTGATGAGGACTAAGTTCCACGCTAATACTCGTTTTGTATGCTTTGATGATAAGATGCAACATGGTTGGAATTTCCTGAGCCGAGCTAGGAGGGGTTTGCATCATTCCCGAAGCAATGTTGACAAGAGTTGGGAAAAGTCCAGCAACCATCTGTGGTCTAATTTCGGTGTTTTGACGGAACCTAGGTTTAGACGTTAATACAGATCTTGGGTCGATAGTGCAGCATAGACGAACCGGAATGCTCTGATGGCTTCCACAGTAGCGACGCAACCAGCGTGGACTTCGCGAATGTCATTGCTGCTTAACATGCGCTTTATGTCGTCAAGTAGATTGGGCCATCTCTCTGGGAAATCATTGGCAATGATGGTTTTGAGGGTGGCAGCGACTTGAACCGTGATATTTCGGGAAGGTGCTGCCGCAAGAAGGGGCAAGATATGGGCGCGGAGCGCTGCACGGTCAGGATCTGGAACGGGCACCAGATCTCCTTGTCTAGAGGGTTCGTAAACATAACACGTGTGGACGCGGTTTTTGAGCCACACAGAGCAGGATTGGCGCGTCGCGCTAGATGAAACAAGATGTGCGAGTCAATCATACGCGAATTCCAGCTACGCACGGATCGATGTGCTCTGCAGCAATGATCTGCAAAAGGGCCGAGATCATGCCTGGTTCACCTGCAATCTGGAACGCGATTCATGGAACGAACAAGAGAGGAAGAAAAAAGGATACTTTGCGGATCTGCAACTCGGCTGATTTTCTGACATTTGGATCTGGATTGAGGGTGGTGGCAAAGAGATTGGAGAGTGTTTGAAGGTCCATCTGAGCGTGTTAGTTATAGGCGAGGATGGAGGACAAGCGCAACTGATTTTTTCGCAGCTTCTCACAGCTAGACAAATGGTCAAACATGTTATCTAATGATACATTGTACTTTTTGCAGCCTAGCATCGTCTCCTCTTTGGCATTCAAACAAAATTACAAATAAGCAATATGGCAACACGCCAATATCCGACGCATATATGAAGTCGATGTAATGACTTAAGTTACAGTAGCTTCCAGGCTGACATGCCGCGCATACCCCATGTGAGCGTTGAGGCGAAGCTCAAACGGCGAGGACCCAGGACGTTTGAGGACGTTTGCGGCGGCGTCGGATGTGGTAGCCTGCTGAACCGAGGAAGACGAGTTCACACTCGGCCGACAAGCCAGCCCCAATATTTGGCAACAGACGCCAGGGCAAATAACGCCCTATCAGCGCATCATGTCGAGTCCGACAAGTCCCCCCGCCGGTCAACTGGCCACATTTGAGCACGCACAAGAGTCGGCCAGAGCATTCCGGCCTGCTGAACAAGAAAATGCACACAGCATCAGTCATTCTGGTATGTTCTGGTCGATGGAGGACCCGTGAGAACAAACAAAGCCAAACACAAAGCAAGCAACGCTATTTGTGAGCTTCCGTGTCACTGTCCCTTGCCTTTGTCCTTGTCGCATTCCCGCTCTTGTCGACGGTGAGCGCGACATTTTGTGCTAGAATATCGCTAATTGCTGTCAGGGTTTTATAATCGCATTTATACAGGCCAAGATTTGAAGCATGGACGATGATATAAGCAATATCCAACGATCGTCCGACCCTCTCGCTCGGACGAGTGGCAATACCCCCGCTGCACCATCGGAAGACATTGAAATGAGGTCCAACTCAGCCCGCGATGAAGATAGTGATCTTTTGCCGGACCTCATGGACGTATCAGACTCTTCTGACTCCTCGTCAGAGTCCGGATCGATATACTCCGCTGCGGATGTACAGATCATGATGCACGCTCATAACAGCGAGGAAGACACAACAACTCCAAGCACAGGCCATGAAGCATTACCAGCGTCTACCCTAATCTCCGCTATCTCGCCATCTAGGCATGCCGCGCCACGCAACCACAATAGACGCACTCGGGTAGAAGATGACGAAGACTCGGAACGTGACCGAAGACATCCTTCGCAGAGAATTAACGACCGCACCCCTGATTCGTCTCAATCATCATCACGGTCCTCTTCGTCACCACCTTCGCTGTCCCAATCTCCCATGCGCATCCAAACCACCCGCATACGTACAACATCTAATATCCCCTTCACCCGCCTTGGAATTGATCAAACAGATCCTCTTCGTTTCTTCCAGCATATGATGCCTCAACAACAACCGCAGCAAAACCACGCTCCAACCGCCGGGGACGAGCCCCCGTCGGCTAACTCGGCTTCTCCATTACAACCCTCACAGCCTGTCAATACAAATGCTGCCCCAAACGTCCTTCCCACGCCGCAAGATCAGCATCCTCAGCCACATGGTGGGTTTACACTAGTTATTCCGCTTAGGCTCCTAATACCTTTACGAATCACCGTCCGTTTTGGAAATGCTCATGCTGCTGTTTCAGGCAACGATAATGATACGGAGCAGGCAGAAAGTCTTCCCGTCTTTGCTGAAATGCTGATGCGCTTAGGTATGCTGGGGGCCGTCTTTGGTGGTTTGCCTGGCGAACCCGAGGTTGACGATCCGGAGCGGGCGAGAAAGCTCGTCGATGGACTAGAGACAGTGCCAAGCGGCCTAGTTCGTCGGCTAGAGCGCGTCGGTGGTACCAATGATGAAAATGGCGGACGTGATACCATGTGTGCTATCTGCTGGGATCAATTGCTCGAAGATGCTGGTTTTGGAAAGCCAGATCCAAGCAATGAATCAAAATTGGACAACGTAGACGCTCAGGAATCCGCGTCATCATTCACATCCTTATCACGTTCTGCATCGGCGACGCAGAACGAAGTCGAGGAGCGCAATTATCCAACAATTGTCTCCCTGCCCTGTGCACACGTCTTTCATGCGGATTGTCTGATTCCGTGGTTCTCTCGTCCAAGACAAACAACATGTCCTACATGTCGATTCAACATTGATCCTGAAAACCTTACCCGGAATCGAAGGAGGCGGTCGGCACCGCGAATGCCAGCGGGCGCTCCTCCTCCTCCCGATGCCACACAGCCTAACCAGAATAACCAGTCCGGACAACCGCATACAGCTGGTAATAACGACAATGCTGCCCAAACGGGTCAAAATGGAAACGGAGGATCTAATCGGCCCACTGGCCAGTTCATATTCGATCAAGTTCGCGTCCCGATTGTCATTTCTGGCAGGCCTGTATTTCCGTTTAACACGGGGCCTGACAATGGAGGTCAAGAGGATGGTGGACCTACACGTGAGATATTGGATCGAGTGCGGGTTTCTCTGGAGGAAAGGATAAGGGCTGGGACGGGACAAGTACCTTCGCAGTCATCAAACGGTAACTATGGGTCTTATCCGATAGTTGACAGGAATGCTAACAACAGTAATAAGCAGGATCTAACAGTGATGCTCCCGCACCGGCAGCTGGTCCGACAGCTCCGCAAGGCTCCGCCAACACTAGTCTTCCGTCCCAGCCCGCTACGCCAACGTCACCGCGATCATCGTCTCAGCGGACAGTGCCTGATGATGAACCCACGGTCACCCACAGTATAGTCTTTGGGTTCGACGTGGTGCTGGGCGGGCCAATGATGGATCCCCCTGCGGAAGGGAATGAGATGGATGTCGATGATGGGATGGGCGGAGATGGCAATGAGAGGGATTTCATGGGCATGATGATGGGAGAATTGTTTGGTAGACGTGCGGAACCTGGGGTGAATGCAAATGCACCTGGTACGCAACAAGGCACGAGGAACAACAACATCGCAAACCATGGAGGTCAAGCAAACACTACTACTGCGGGTGGTGCAGGCCAGAACAGAGGTGGAGGGGCACATCCTCTGGGATTCCCTCGGTTCTTTAATATGAACATTGGGAACGGAGAGTCTTTGCATATCGCAAGCGGAAGTGGGTCCACGATGGGCGAAGCGATGGCGCAAATGTTGAATGGTATGGGGATGGGTACCGGTAATGGTGGACTGGCCCAGAACGCGCCAAATGCGGGCGCTGCTAATGCAAACACTCCACCGGAAGAACACGCAGCCCCTCACAATAACGGTCGTCCCCAGACGAATGGTCAGGATCAGAACCAGAATCAAGGTCAGCAGGGCAACACAGAGGCCGGGAATGGAGGATTTTTTGGTGGGATGGGTTTGATGCCGATGCAGCTGTTGACTCAGTTGTTGGGGCTCTCATCAACCACGCGCGTTCGTCAAAGGAACAGTCAGGGCTCTCATCAGCCAGCGGAGGCGGCTGCTCCCCCTGGTCCCTCTGCTGAAGCGCCTCAGCCATCTCGAGCTGAGAACGCAACGTCGAACACTGACAATACCCGGCCTCCTACTACTACTACTACTCCTCAAGGTAACAACGCCAACGCCAATGCGAATGACGATGGAGCCTTTGCGCGTTTCATGCGCAACATGATCGGCACCATACCCGCTGGGGTGATGATGAGGGCTGTAGGTCCTGAAGACGCGAACGTACCTCCTGCGGAGTCGACGCAGATGAATATGCCTCCATCAGAGAAGAAGCGGTGGACACCACCGTCCGCACCTGGACCGACGTTGCGTCAGCGGATTGAGAAGCGTGAGCGAGAGGCCGGGTTGAGGTGTTACGACGTGAGCTGTGGGGTTGGTCCGTCGGATGAGGACCCGCTGGTTTCGATGACATTGGAGGAGATGAAGCAGGTGACCCTGCGCCGGGTAAAGGAGGATGGGTCGACGGAGGCAGGGGCGCGGATGTGTCCACATACATTCCACCCGTCGTGCCTGGTGAGCACGGAGAGGGTTGCGCTTAGGGGTGCGGATGCGCCTGTTGTGGGTGATGAGGTGGAGGTGTCGTGTTCGGTTTGTAGGGCTGTTGGGAGTGTGTCAAGGACAGAGTGGGAGGAGGGGATGCAGCAGCTGTCGTAAGTCGGCTTCTGCTGCTGGCCTGTCTGGCAAGTTCTAGCCCTTTTTTTTGTCCCGCGCGATGCTGAGGTCTGCTCTGCGTTTCGTTCAAAACCTGAAATAATATGCATAAATATTAATTGTGTCAATGTACGCGCTCTATTCTCTTTTAATCGATGTATCAATGACTCTCCGATCCCCTTTTCAGCTGGAAGGTTTCTCGTCATATCACAATAGCCCCCACCTCTCATCGGTAGCTTAACTTAGTGATCTAAGTAATTCCATTTCATGGCCAACAACGGCAGTCCGCGGCGCGATTAGTCAGCCACGACAACAGGGTAACAAAAGACCGCTTCGCGCATCTCTACCATTCGTTCCAACAAGCTCAGAGTTTTCGCCAAATACAAGGCACAGTAGTAGCACAGTCGCTATCTAGCCGCCTTGGCACAACAGCCGAGCTGGATATGGACTGCCGATTCCCATGAACCGCGATAATCTCCGTTGTCAGCGCAAGGAGTGCGGTTAGGTTATGGCACGTCATGATGCATGATGGGCGGTCAACCAGCGTACTGAAAATACCCCTGCCTATTGTGTAGCCCTACATGGCTAGCACGACTGCACCCGTATCTTATATAACGGGTTCGCAGCATAGTGCGGGGCCGCGTATGCACGTTTGCGTTATCTCCTCCCTCCCACCCCCGCCTCCAAGAATCAGGCTTTCAAGCTTCATTCCTCTTCCTCAAATATATGATCGGTCTCCGGGCATTGGTGGTGGCTCTTAATTCTGGCCTTGCGTCTGTTCTGAAGGATAAACATATCTGCAGAGTCTTCCAATCTGGTCTTATCAAGCACGTTCGCGATTAGACTTGGATGATCTTGGATGATGGTGCTGAGCCTTGAGCCTCGATCCCCCAATATGGATGCCTCGGAGAAGAAGACGACTGTGGCCTGGAGATGATGTGACACGGCTTGGGTGCTTGCGCCCTTGGTTGTTTTGTTATCTGGCAGTCGGCCTCGCGACACGCCGTTGTTGGGGCTGCTCAGGCCTCGTGCTGACGCCAAACTGAATCTCTGAATCTTGGCTGTGGGCCTGACGTCGCTTACAATGGGGGCACGGGACTTGGCGATCAAAGCTTGAGCGGGCGGACAGGACGGAGAATGTGAATGTACCCCAATGATGGTGTCTATTCCTGGCTCGGTTGGTGGTCTTGTGACGGTCTTCGCGAAGCAACACGTTCCACCTGATATACGATATCTGCAAAACGGGATTTCCCTTGGATCCACTCGGTTATCTCTAAGGCGTACTTGGTCGGAGTTGAACATCTCCCCCTCCCGGCTAGCAGAGAAGAGAAGATTGGAGAACGGATTGAAGCTGCGTCATTTAGCCTTTGCCCATCGCCGTCCGCATTGTAAAACATTTGATATGCCTATCTGCAAACTTCTGGTTCACGAGTGCTGTCGATCACGGAACTCTGCGCTCTCTCAAGCCTCAAAGCATCACGTAGCCATGCTATCGCTCCAGCCAGTCGTGGTGGTTGCTGTCTTCTGTTTTCGCTGATACGGCCCCTGCCTCGTTGCTGGTTTCTTCCATTTAGCTTGTCCAGGGCTGCGGGTGCCTCAATATTGAGTCTTATCGTGTGTTTAACTTTATCTGCACGACTCTGGGTTCTTGGAACGTAATTATCCACTTCCCTATTCAGAATCGCCGTCTGACTTATACAGCCTTGAACAGATTTTGGTGGTATCACAATAATAATGAGAATATATTGCTCATATGTTCTGACTGTGTCAAGCGCGATTTCAGAGAGCGAAAAAGTAAAGTAAGTAATCAAACATAAGCGTGTGCTGATACAACTACATGATGAATTGAGATGCATGGTAGGAGAATAAATGAGAAATGCCAGCTTAATGCGAAGAGAAAGAGAAGAAACGTCACGGTATTGATCGGGTTCTGACTAATGAATAAATGTGAAGAAGACGAAGTGGACCAAAAGAGCGGCTGATTATCAAGGCAAGGAAAGACATGGCATACCTAGGGATCCGCGTAGGACTTGAGATGCAATCTGTAATTAATCCCGTCCTGTTCTATCCCTGCGAAGACTCGGTGGCTTCGAAGAATATCCACGCGTAGCAAGCCTTGCCTCCGATTGAACTCGTACAGCCCAGACGACTTTTGGCAGCGCTTTTCGCGATGAGGCTCAGCGCTCAGCATGTCCTCCTCTGCTATTCCGTCACCGGGCTTGATGGATTTGTGGAAAGTGTCGTAGATCGCTGCGTACACGTCCCAAACTCGGATGTAATCTTTCCGTCGAATGCGAATGGGCCACATGGCGTATCGGGAATCCTTATGATAGATGATCATTTCTGTCAAGTTGGCATGCGTACATGCCGACTGTTCGAGGTAGTACGGGTGGATGGGCTGCATCTGGCCCCGCTCATACACTCGGATGCTGGCTCCTTCGTGCTCGCGAGGATCAAAGGCAATGTCAAAGTAGATCGTCCGGAACCGGCCGGACTTGTCGGCCTTTGTCGGCCTCAAATAGTCGTGCAGCGCATAGGCCGCTGGCTTCATCGGTACTTTGATCGAAGATCACTACGGCATTATTGACAAGCGAAAATTTTGTCCTACCTCTTGTGATATACGCTGGTATGTAGTTGGATGCTTTGATGTGCGTAAGACGGACCATATCATCCTCATCGCTCACTGAATAAGCTTGGTCAGATCCATCGCACATCGCGACAGAGGACAGACTCACCTGGAGAGTCACTAGCTTGATAAAGTCTGCTGCCGTTATTGTGCGTGTTGGTGCTTCTCCGTCGTTCAATTGGTTCAATCGGTATGGCTTTGTAGGGGTCAGCCAATATGCGAGAAAACGTACGGAGAAAACGCATACGGTTAGATCCATATTGGACAGGCGGGACGTGCTGATGAGATGGATGGTGAGAAACTCCGTCTTTCAACGACGGTAAATGACCTGTTATGGAATATCCTATCAGGTGATCACTGCCACTGATCTCGATGGGGACTAACCTGCATGATGGCCGGAATAAATAGGTTGCGATGAAGGCGGCCAAGATTGAGAAGTATAGTGCGATGCCGATGACTGCACAGGTGGCACGCTCTGTGACTCTTTGGGTTTTTTGAGGATACCTGATAATCGGGTTTGATCAAAAGGTTTCGGCAACTTTCACTGACGGTCACTTACCTCGTGGTGGAGGACCGTGGGATGTGGTCCGTCGAGGCGTACGGGATCGTCCTTGATAAGCTGGCTGCTCCATGGGCGGCAACATCGATGGATGTGTTGGTGCCGGTGCGATTGGAGGTGGAAGGCCAGGAAGTGGACGCGTTGCACGCCGCCCTTTTTCATCAAAAGTCTCTGCAGGCAATTCTTTTGGGCGGTGCTTGGGAGCCTTGATAATGTTCAAGAGTTTGACCATCATAATCAATATAGCTGAAATAAAGAAGACGGAGAAGAGGACAGTCAACGTTGTGGAAAAGGTGCCGGTGGGTATAGAATATAACAAGTCGTAAGCGTGATGTCGTACGTAGATGCGATGGGATGATTAAGGGCCGATGGCTACTGAGTATACTCGAGGCTTGTGTCCTGTCGGCTATGAAGGCCTGGCGAGCAGTGAAGGCCTCAAAGCTTCAGCTGAAGGGGCTTATGAAGCGGGAGCCTGGTGGTAAGGGAACCCCTGGGGGCCCTAAACGTGCAGTTAATCAGCTTATGAGCCGTAAGAAGGCTGGGCAACACGAGGCATCTATCCTGCCTCAAAGTGGGACAACTCCGATGACATTTTGATATGTCTTCTCACGTGCACACTTGTTCGCTGTTTTTATCATTGCCTCGCCCACAGCGTCAGCTGGCGAGTCTGTCGCCTCTGGTGCCAAATCCGTCGTATTTTTCTCAGTATTTATCTGGTGTTCCCTTGTACAGTATAGCTATTCTTACACAATCACTACTTTCCTATTCCTTATCCGGTCAGCGCGGCCCCTCCTCCCCATCGGTTGTTGGGCTGAAACAAGGTCATCATCGCGCGGGATGTGAATCCGAAGAGCAGGCCACCTGAACTTCCTATCACAAACGATCGTAGGTTATTTCTACCGTCAAGGCCGTGCTCGACGTCATCCCTCATACACACACCTCACCTTACCAAAAACGAGCATTTGCCATCTTTGACGATTGGCGCTCACTGTACAGGTTTGAGGAGCTAGTAGGCTCGATCGACTGGCATCCGCCGAGCAAAGCGCCACGCTCTGAGCCTTGCGTCCTCCTCGTGTATGAACATCACTGATTGCTCACTTGGTACTGTCTGATGATAAATCTCTCGGCGAAAAAGTCGAGACAGTATCTGAGAAACCTATTCTTGCTCGGCTCATGTGGCTTCAATTGAATATTATATCATGCTTAAAGGATCCTTCCGTGGTGTGCTTGCACGACGATGGAGATGGGCATATACCACATGTCCGCTTTTAGTCGCGCGGAGTGACACGATGCTCTGGGAATTTCCAGAACGAAGGCAAATACCCGTGACATTAAGTAGGTCCAAAAAATCAGAGTTAATGCTGTTGTGTTCTACGAGGTACACGTTGCAGTACTCCGTGCCATGAAACGCGAACAATGGCCAGGCCGAGAACCTTTCAGGACTCTAGGGAACAGTATGTTCGGCAGATAAAGATCGCCCCCTTCTTTCGACCGCTCTAGGAGCACTATCTCGTCGACCCCTTCAGTTACTAGAACAAGCCTATAGTTGATGTTTGAGTGCCCTGGACCCACGGATCTAAAGGGAAAGAAAATGACCCGAGGCGGCCCCCAAAACAACATTCGGCTCATCGTCCGATGAACCCGCATCGTTCTTGCCATGTATTTTAATAGCATCCAAATGAGTCGAAGACATCGCTGGCTAAGTATGTGTCGCCTTAATAAGGGCACGCGTCGCAGAAACAGCAGATCGTCATGTCGGTTTGATGCCTGCAGTCTCGAAATCCCCACGGAGGTCCAGCACAGAAATGTGATCCGCAAACTGAAGAAAGCTTACAGCATGGAACGTACTGCACGCAGCGGAGAAAATGCGCCAACGTTATTTTTTGCAGAGATACCGGATCGCGTTTACGTACCGCGCGATCCGCACAAGATAAATGGGTTTTTGTCTGGTAGGTTCCTTTCATGGTAATACGCTTTGCTAGCGCTATTACCCAAAAGTTAGCTGGAAAATGATGGCTAATAAAATCATTTGAGTTTGAACAAGTATGGTGAAAAGCACTGCAAAATGGCATTGTTTTCCTTTTGAATAGTTATAGACGAGTCATACTCAAGACCAGGGTGTTAGGATTCCGGTCCCGTCCAATGTCATTTTAAAATTGAGTCGCTTGTACTGTACGGACTTCGATCCGCTTTGGTCTTTATCGTCTTGGGGGAAAGCACCGTGCAAGAAGGGGCCTGATCGCTGACTCACACGTCATCAGGTGGGAGAATATGTAATAGTCATGTCCTTATGCTTGAATGTATACTTGCTCGTGGTGAATATTAGGGCCCGGACGCATGACTCATCAATTTTCACTTACCTACAGGCCTGCGCGCGTGCTTGAATCGAGAATTGCATTCATCCAAATTTGTGGAAACTATCCACGAATTTCTGAGGGGATGGATTCTACAGGTCTACTAGTAGTCATCATTGAGGCCTACATACGTAGAAATTCTAGCGCACTGCGTCCCGATAAGAAATCACGAGAAAAAGTGCTTGCGCCTTCCGGTCTTCTGGTATTGTAGCAGGGCATGTGGTCAGCACCTTGCTGGGCAACTGACAACTTCCGCAGCATCGTGCTCAGTGCTGATCAAGAATTGTAGGTCCGTATGGATTGTTGCTGTATTCTAATCGGTAAATTACGTTTGGTCTGCTGTTAGCGTTCAAATGGGGTTCTTACTTGTAAGGTTAGCTATCACTGGCAGGCATCCAGGAGTATGGTATCACAGTGATATGTGTATGTTGTGTCATTGATAGGCGGCTGAGTTAGAACATATAGGGACAGATTGGACAGTACCAGACACGTCATAAAACTGTGTTGATATAGTAGCTGAGCTAGCTCCGTACAGTCCAAGCAGGTTCGGAGCGCTTCGCCCGTAACGCGTAATGGGACAGAGCAAATGATTGCGCCTGAGCGCCTAGACAGTGAATGCTTTCAATCCTATCGTGGTTAGCTTTCCGTAGGGTACTAGAACTGTGAGGTAATTGTCACGAGAAGACTGAGCTCACATGATATGTCAAAGTGAGGCTCCATCTCAAGTTGATAATATCAGTTCCGGATTCATGGAGAGTGTTTGATGTCAGTAGACACCGGTGAAAACTGCGCAGCACGGCACACCTGAAAATGCAGACATCTTAATTCAATGCTTCTGATAGGCGTTCATCCAATTTTGTTTTTCAAATCCCGAGCTTGTGACAATCGGCGTCACAGACCCGCTCAGCAAAAAGTTTGGGCGCAGTCGGTCCGCGACGACGGCATCAACATGGTAACCCACGCTCTCTTTGAATCAGCCTCCGGGTATGCCATATTCAAGGTCAAATTTGTGGAAGACATTGGTGCCAAAACACTTGCCGTCCAGGAGTCCATAAAGGACCTGGCAAAATTTGGCAAAATGGTCAACTTGATGAGCTTTTCGCCGTTCAAGAGCGCCGCACAGGCATTGGAAAATGCAAACGATGTTTCAGAAGGTAAGTCATGTCAAAATGGTATGCGTAATTCTTGTGCTGACCGCAGTCACTTAGGAATCCTCAATGACTATCTAAAGACGCTGCTGGAACTGAATCTGGCCAACACGTCGAAAAAGTCACCCGTTGTCCTCGTAGTGGCAGATCCCGTACTGGCAAGCAACGTCAAGAGCGCTCTCAACATCAACTGTGAAGTATCGGAGCGGGGTCAAGAGTTACTCCGTGGCATCCGGCTGCATGCCTCAAAACTGCTCAAAGGCCTTCAGAACGACGACCTCATAAAGGCGCAGTTGGGTTTAGGACACTCGTATTCACGAGCCAAGCTCAAGTTCAACGTTAATCGGGTCGACAACATGATCATTCAAGCCATTGCCCTCCTCGACCAGCTCGACAAGGACGTGAACTTGTTCTCAATGCGGATGCGCGAATGGTACGGGTACCACTTCCCCGAACTTGTCAAACTTGTCCCGGACAACCAACAATATGCTCGTACAGCACAGTTTATCGGTGACAAGGAGACGCTGAACGAAGATAAACTACCAGATCTAACGAGCCTGGTCGGAGACGATTCCATTCTTGCCCAAAACATACTCGACGCGGCTCGCGGCTCAATGGGCTCCTCGCTATCAGAGATTGACATGCTCAACATTTCCTCTTTCGCCTCTCGTGTTGTGTCGCTGGGCGAGTACCGGAAATCACTCGTGTCCTATCTTGCCGAAAAGATGAACCAGGTCGCACCTAGCTTGACGGCATTGCTAGGCGAGCGTATTGCTGCACGGTTGATCAGCCATGCAGGGAGCTTGACGAACCTGAGCAAATATCCTGCAAGCACAGTGCAGATTCTCGGTGCAGAAAAGGCGTTATTCAGAGCGCTGAAGACGAAGGGCAATACACCCAAGGTAAGGTCTTTTGTTCCTTTTTGGGCATAGGTAATGGATATATGCCATAGTACGGTCTGCTATACCATTCTTCTTTCATCGGACGCGCTGGACCGAAGCACAAAGGCCGCATATCCCGCTTCTTGGCCAACAAGTGCTCCATCGCCGCGCGGATAGACTGTTATTCCGGTAAGCCTGCTTATTCTCGAAGCACCATCAAACAGCTCATTCCAGCCCAATTGTACTTGTCCAGATAACCCCACACCCAAGTTTGGTGAAGCACTCCGTTCGCAAGTGGAGGAACGACTACTTTTCTTCGAAAAAGGCGAGCCGCCAACTAAGAATGCCGATGCAATAAGGAAGGTGTTGGAGGAGCTCGCTTTGGATCGAGCACAGCAGGAGGAGGAGAACCGGGACATGGATATGGACGCAGATACGGCAGAGCCACGGCTGATGGTGTCAGAGCCTAGTCCGAGTCCGAGTCCGAAAAAGGAAAAGAAGAAGAAGCGGAGGAGTGAGGACATGGATATTGATGGTGAGGAGGACGAGGAGCCAAAGACGAAGAAGGTCAAATTATCCAAGGAGGAGAAGAAGGCGCTAAAAAAAGCCAAGAAAGAAAAGGAAAAGGCTGAGTCTGAGGCTGCGGAGGTGAGTAATCTGCACTCAAGTTGACTGCTTGAGTTAACTGGCGGCTTTGTAAGGCCGAGCCAGCGAAAAAGGAAAAGAAAGAGAAGAAGGATAAGGACAAGAAAGAGAAGAGAGACAAAAAAGAGAAGAAGGACAAGAAGGACAAGAAGGACAAGAAAGTCTGATTTGCTCGCCCACTCTCTTCCTCTCATGATTGTCGCTGTATTCTATTGTAGACCTTATTCGTGGCACCTTGGCTTGGAAATTCCGTTCAGCTCGCAAGAACCCAAAGTCGTCTCAGATCCACCATTAATACTATCGTTGTGCCAAGTTACTTTTTGGTATTCAGCTTGGCAATGCTCTTCTCATTTCTCACCCGGCCTTTCTTCTTCCCGCTCTTGGACTCGCCTTTCCTCCTAACCCTAACCCGTTTCTCACTTGACTGATCCTTGCCCATCGCCATCCTCGCTATCCTCGCCTTCTTCTTTGCCAATCTCCGCGCGACGCGATCTGCGTCTGTGACCTTTGCCCGTTTACGCTCCTCTTTGCACAGTTGGGCTAGCCTATCACCGAGCAGAGGGTCACCTTTGGGCACAACGATGAGCTTGGGTGGCTGGGCCGGTTGACCTTGCTTAGTAGTAGATTTCTTGGTTTGAAGCAGGGTTTTTGGATGTGACTGCGCTTTTGCCTTGTTGATTTTGTGAGCATCAGCCGTAAGGTGCTTTGTGGATATGGATGATCCTGGTATCGTCTTGCACTTTTGCACTCTCAGCTTGCGCTTGGCGAATTTGAGTTTGCCCTCCTCGAAAGCGAGGATTTCGTCCACGCATTCTCTGTCCTGTCTGACACTTCAATTTTGGAGTCGGAGTGAAAACGGTTGCAAAGGACGTACCGCGAACTGGATGTAGGCAAACCCCTTTCCGAGCTGCGTTTCGCGATCTCGAATAATTCTCACACGAGTGACCCATGTTCGTGTCTTCTTCACTGTGTCCTTTTGCCCTCCATCATTTCCATTGTCTCCTAGGTCCTCCGGCTGTGGCGGAGGTTCTCCCATCTCCTTCAACATCACACCGTCGAAGAACGCTCTTAGATCCTCCTCTCTGGATGCGAAATCCAAATTTCCAACGAATATTGTCAGCTTGGGGTCCACGTCCGAGTCTCCTACAGAGGCCTTACCAACGACGTCGACACGCAGAAGACGGTCCATGAAAGCCGTGCAATCACATTGACATGCAGTGATTTGGGCAGCTTCGTATGGATCCATTACCACCTTACGGGGTTTAGGTGAGGACGTGGTTGGAAGCGACGGTGAAGAGGAAGCCGGGGTAGGATGCGCAAAAACGACGTAAGCGTGCACTATGTCAGCGGTAGGATGGTATTCCTGGTTGATGAATGCTATTTTCTTCTTTTGCGCTGGTGAAAGAAACTTCTTTTCGTCTTTGCTGCCTTCGCCTGCGTTCTTGTCGGTCTGGGAGTGACGCCATGCGGCTGCACGAGCTCGGTCAGTGTTCCCGCCCGTCTTTGTTTTTAGTTTTCGAGGATTCGGCGTTGCCAGCGGTAGAGAGATCGGTTGTAGGGTTTTGGAATGGTACCGATCGGAAACGGACAGATTCAATTTTTGCCGTAGGGACTGCAGAAAGAATATGTCTTCGTAGTTGCTTTTGAAGAGGCTACACAACCGAGTTCTAAAGGGCGGGACCATGTGTAGTAGTGGCACTCACCCTCTTTTTGGCAACTTCAACGCTCAGGTTCCCAACGAAGACCGTACGGAGATCTCGTTGGGCGAGTGTTTCGTCTCGAGGGACATATTTCTTTTTTGATTTTGCGTTGAGTGTCTCATCCTTCCGGGGCTTCTCGAGAGATTCATGGATGATTTTACTTGGATCAAAAGCCTCGTCTTCTTCTGGTCCATCTTCTCGTTCGTCGTCAGAGTTTTCTTCAGAGAAGGATTCTTCGCCCTCAGAACCACGTTCTGTATACGTCTCCTCTGCCTTGCTACTCTGAGTTTCTGTCCTGGCCTTCTTATTGCTTGCACTTGATTTCTCATCTGTATCCAGCTTCCTCTTTTTGCTCGTCACATTTTCTGGATTTGGGGCCTTGACTTCTACTCTTGCCGGAGGTGCCGCATACGTCTACCAGCATCTCATAAACTTCACTCTTCGTACTTTAGATTCTGCGCACCTTTGATTTGAAAAGCTCATCCAACTCCGAGTCCACCGCCTGTGCATCTTGGACCTTTGCTCTGGTAAACAAAAAGGAAGATAGGCTCATGATGGACGTCTGATGCAACTTGGCATTTGTCGGGGGAAGAGGCGGATGTGGAAGTCATCACAACAAAGTACAAACATGGGCGTTTAGCGCAGTGGTAGCGCGTATGCTTTGCAGGCCCTGCGGTAAAAGCGCAGATCCTTATTTGTATAAGGTCCAGGGTTCAATCCCCTGAACGTCCAGCCTTTTTGTCGCCTGCAACGATCGATGAATTAGATACAAGCATGGGTAGGGGCGCCGCGGTGAAACTGTGAGTTGCGAATTATTTTCACTGTATGATATGAAGTACGCTACTGCGACACGGCCTGATATTGCTTGCGCCGTGCGGACTCTTGCCGAGTACACCTCACGTCCAGGTAACGCTCAGTGGACAGCGGAAAGGGACTAGAGATCTTGGAATTGTTTATCAACAGGATCGGCACCTTGATCAGGAAAACGCACTCCAAGCTTTTCCCGATGATAATCACTGGATATATCGTCGTCTCGAATGGGAATAGCTCCAGCTACTCGAGGAACTGGAGCTCGACGAGCTCTGTGGTGTACGCCAATTGGCGTACGCGTCGGCCACGCGTAGACATGGTGTCTCATCATGAGGTTTTTGTCTGCGCCCTCAGGCTGATAAAGTCAGACCAATCTACTATATGAGCAACAATACCTTTGGTCTGCGAAAGGCACGAAGGACTGCGTGAATTCTTCGGTCCAACTTGCCTAATCAAAATTCCCTGCACCCCTTGGTTATTCGTAGCTTACTTATCGACATTCCTCTCCAGCGCGCACGAATCGGTTGTGCAGGCTGGCGCCAGAGGATGACTATGGACTCAGGAGTTGCAAGCATCACCCGCTAGTCGACAAGACCACGTCCAGTTCAAAAATTGCAAAGTTGACGAAGCAGCAAACGCAGAATGCGAACAAAATTGTCTTGATCAATGCAAGAAGGGACGGATCCTTTTCTTTTTTTAAAAATCATTGTGCGTAAAATCCTAGAGTCATATGGATCTCATCGGAGCGGATTGTGGTTCACAGCGCTCTACCAATCGTAACCTGGAAGCCGTGATCCGTCTCTTGGACTCTCTTTAGTGCGGATGGTAGGGGAACAGCCGGTTAATGATCGTGCGTATCAGGTCTACCGGGCGGCCTCGTTGGTTTACTGCATGGCCTTACAATGCTAGATTGATCCTTGGTTTTCTTGGCGTCGTTCCCCGGAATTTCTTTGTTTCGGTGATGGTGTTGTGCCACAACTCATGGCACAGCTAGAGCGACGCAGAGTCTGACGAAAATGTTGAATTTACTATCTCACTACCGTTGCTTTAGCCACATCATTTCCACTTCTCTCATTGTCGTACAGAATAACGCAAGACATGATGAAACTGCCCAAACTCCGTAAGATCGATAAGACGTAAGAGATCCCATTCTTATTTCACGTCCAATGATAATTCTCAGCTAGCCTTGATGCTACGCGCGCTCTGCAAACCCAACTTGCTTTTTTTCCACATCATACATAGCATACATATCCAGACCTCTGACAAGCCATCACCACTGTCATAGCTTGAGATGAACCACGAAGACGTACCTTGTACCAATTCTCCAGCCGGCACCACTCGTTCCCTTATGTGCCACCTGAATTGCCCCGACACAATATTCCTGGGACTGGCCATACGCCTGAACGTTGAATCTAAGCTCTTCGCTCAAACTATTAAGAGCTCAAGAAGAATACAGCACTTACCTTGGAATTGGCCACTTTTTCTTTCCCCAACTGATGGTTAGCTTGGGCGCGGGGTCACATGGGAATGTCCAGGACTTTCTACTACTACTAACTTTACTACCCCGTATATGTTTATAGAGTTCTTTCACCTCCTTGGCGGGGCCGAATATCAAGTCTGTACCGGTGTCAATGTGTGCCTCAAGAGGCCGAGTCGACGTTTCGCCCGTTACAGTGATATGACAGTTTCCAAGCACCCAATAGGGTGTTCTTGACAATGTGCTCTCAATGACTTCATGATACTCGAATTCACCAATGTACGCTTTCTTATCGACTCCTCCAAGGTGGAGTCTAGAGTTGGACCCTGCGGGGTAGATGGCGAATATGGATGTCATCTTCTGTTTTTTGAAAACTCTGTGGAGGAAATTTGGCTCGGTTTCGTACATACTGGTTTTGGATGCAAGGGGCAGACCAAGACTCCTAAAACAAATTGAAGAAAATCTGAAGAAAGACGGTGGGTAATACTCACCCATCACATGGAAAGGTAGTAGGTACCTTCGTCGCAGCTCCAAACGGCTCTGTAATTTTAACGCCCCCAAGAGTCACCTCGTCGGTACGTACGGTCCCCTCAATATCAATCTCTGCCGTTTTGTACATCTCACTCGTAAGAAAGACAAGAAAGTCTTTATCGCTTTGTGCCTTTTCTGTCTCGCTTTTTGCCTTTTCTGGCTCGCTCTTTGCCTCTTTTGCCTCGTTTTTTGCCTTTGGGACGTACTTTGCTTTGCAGTCAGACGGAGGATTCTTGCAATCTGACGAAACGACCCAGAGGTCAGTTCCGTAGGTGTCGATCAGTACAGAGAATTTAGTAATTCCAATGAAGATCGTTGCGGCCCATCCCTTTCCCGTTTCGTGAATTGGTACAGAAATTTTCGGAGGAGACGGCGGATAAGTCCTCGTGCTTGATACGTAAAACAATGAGGACAAGATACGAAAAGAAAAGAAAAGAGTTACGAACCCCTGTGCGCTTTGCGATCTTGGAGCGCTTGGCAGTCTCTCGAATAGATAAAGCAGACAGCTGAGTGGTGTAAGGGAACACGCCGTCGGTTATAGTTGTCTCTTTTCCTGAATTGCATGGAATTTCCGACATTCCTGCGACGTGGATGGTGTTCAGCAGGTGCGAGAAGTGCAAGGAGCGCCAGTACGACAAAAAGTGTCAACATGGGAAGTGTTGTAGATGAGGCATCGTAGAACGTCGTGGGTTTATATTTTGACCCTCGGCGTGGTTGATGGCATCAAGCCTTCGAGTATGACGGGTTCGGAGATGCGATGCAACGGATAGTAGTAACGGAGGGTACTGCCACTCGAATCAGTTAACGTTGATAGTGTCTTGGATACTATATGTACCTTGGAAACACGCGTTTGCGAAGCCCCACAGGGTGGATTCTTAGCGGAAATTAGAGTGCGGTTCAGTTCCGGTTCGACGGAGCGAATGTGTGGATATGATGGCTCCGTGTCCACTGGCACGTTCTCCCTTCATCTAGCTCTAAATCCGTCTGTAATTTATGTGCAAAGTCATCCAATTGGATAGGAAAGTCAGTGCGTGGGAGAGACTCAGACAAATATCTGGCTTCTCAAGTTCCCGGTTGAGGGGGACAAGTAGGACGAGCTTCCAGAATGGAAAAAGTTGGTAGAACAGAGCAGCAGAGACGTGAGCGGGGAAGAGAGGAGGTAAGTACGTTTCAATTCATACATCAGACATCCGGTTCGGATACTGCAGCGATGGTGCTTGTCGTCAGACGTGGTGGCACGCACAAATAAAGCTATCAATTGACTTTTGCCCCGTGCCAGTGGGCGTTCGCGGATGGCCATATTCTTGCAAGATTTGCGCGTGCGTGTTCCCTTGAGCTCTAGAGCGATGAAATACCTTTGTGGTTTACGCGTCAGTAGCGCTTGTTGCCGTGGTTGGCGAGCATAAGACAAAATGCTCGGTACACTACGCAAGAAGCTAGTCCGCCAGACACTCTTCGATAATAAACGAACGCCTTAACATGTTAGCCAGACTACGATTGTGCATATCATAACTACCAGGCCGCCTTAAAGGAGAAGGCAGGCTGACGATTGCTTGGTTGTGGGGAAATGACAATTGCATTGGGAGCGTTGTTTCCGGGAATGTCATAGTACTGACCAGATGTATCAGAAGAGAAAGTTTATAAGGGCGTATCGCTAATGAGTAACTTGTTGTCAAGGCAGCTGAGCCGCCAGCCATTGATGACCATCACTGCTTCGCGCTTCACCCGCATCATCACAGGACACATGCCATCAGCCGACTTCCGCCAACGTTTCTTCCCAGACTCGCCCACGACATGTCTGCGGTGCACCCATGGCCCCCCCCTGACACGCGCCCATATCATGTGTAAGTGCACACGGTATACTAAACTTTTCTCTTCTCTTTTTTCTTTTTCGCGTCGTCGACTCAATTACTTAAGGCTTGTGGCTTTCTTGAAAGCCAACCCGACTGCAGCCGCATTTGGTGACATCGACCCTCCGGTCCCGCCACCTGCGTCGTTATTGCAGCAAGCCGCGTTTCACCGCCTCTTCGATGACTAGGGTACTGTTCTATTTCTTACTTGACCTCCTTCTGCCTAAAGGTTCCTGAGGAACCGTATACATACGGGCTTGATAGCTCCGTCGTCCTCTGTTGCACATAGTTCTTTCTGTTGTCGCTTACTCACCCAATACAATCATATGTCCATTCAAAAAAAAAAAAAAAAAAAAAAAAAAAAAAAAGAAGACCATCACTGCTTGCCACCTATTTTTCTGTTCCCCACGTTTTCCGTTTCTAGGGCATGATGTTTCCTGGAGGCTGGGGTACCTGGCGCGGTTATTATCAATCACGCAGACGGGACATACAAGGAAGGTGGAAGAGTACTTTGCGTTGATAAGCTCGAGTGCCGGGATAAGGTTAGTAGATTATTAGTATTACCACGAGGATGGGAACGTGGACGGCATTCGATCGACTGCGCGCTCTTGAACAATGCCTCCACCCGAGGATCAGTACCATCATTACATTCCAAGGTTTATCCTTCGTCGCTTCAAACTACCAAACGCACCACCAACGTATGATCCTCTCCTGTTGTTCCCCAGTCAAACCTAACGACAGCGTACTAAGATCACAGCAGAAAAGCATTCGCAAGAGACGTGGCAATAGAAAACAGATCGACAGTCAAGAAATGGTATATTTTTATGACCTTGCCACCGGAGCATTGGAAATCCGTCCAATTGCGAGGGTATATGGCATCGTTAACCTGTACAAGGATGCGAAAAACCCGGAGAATGTTCATCATCTGGAAGGGAAATTGTCCGTTCTAGAGAACCAGGCAGCAAATGTCATTAGGAAGATTCACGATTCCCTGAGCGATGGCTCGTTCCAAATTGAACGTAGAGATCTCGATAATCTACGGAAGTTTATTCAGATAATGTGCTACAGAATACAGACGTCTTACTTTGACGAAGACCATCCCGAAAATGTGCCGGGCGCGGGATTCCTGAAACGCTTACGCGAGAGCAAAGGTCTGGACAGTGGTACTGAGGTTTGGCTTCATTTTCTTGACTATTTTCTCAACACACCGCACAACGATATCGTGAACCGGGCTGCCGAGTTCGAAGAGAAGGAGGGTGCAGATCGTATCCGCGCGATGGTTTTGAGCGGGTGTTCATCGTGGCCAACCGATGCCACTGCAGAGGATTTCATGGCACATGATTATAACCATCTAGCGGATGATTTCTATCTCAGCGTTGGAGAGGCGGCAGCCGGAACAGAATTTATCACTAGCAACAGAGCATTTGGTCTGTGGGAGGGCATTCCGCCCGCGCATAGATTATTCATTGTCAGTCCCCGCATTGCACTCGTTCTCCGATCCAATTTATTTGATGGAAATATTCCCCTCGAGCAACCCTTGTTTATCCGTAGCTCACTTATCGACATTCCCCTCCAGCGCGCACAAATTCATTACACAAACGGGTGCCAGAGTATGACTATGGAAGAATTGCTCCGTCATCGAGCATCACCTGCTGGTCAACGAGACCAGGTCAAGTTCAAAATCACAAAGTTGACGAAGCAGCAAACGCAGAATGTGAACATGATCATCTTGCTCAATATACGAGAGGATGGATCTATTACCTTTCTCTCTCGAGACACAATGCGTCAGGCACTGGAGAAATACATGGATCTCAGCAATCCATTTGTTGTCGAGACTAAAAGGAGATACACTGCTCTTCTGGACCATTTGTCAGATGGAGACAATCCAACTTCGTCAGATCGATACATTGGAACAGGCGGCGCATCTCAGCGTTTTGACCATAAGAGACTGGAATCCCATGACTCCTTCACCCGTCTTTTGGAGATAGGAGCTACACTACCCGAGATTATTTCCAGTGCGGGTGATAACAAGGACAAGAGATTAATGGCTCTTCTTAATGACATCACTTTGGACAAGATATCTTGCAAGTCGGACTACGATCGTGCATATCAGGTCTACCGGGCAGCCTCGACGGAGGAGGAGGCTGGCCGATACTTGTTCTTATTTCTAGAAATGCTCCTGCCTGTTGTCATTGACAGGGTATTGAGCTCCGAAGATTTTACAACTCATAACAACATAATCCAAATCAACATTTACGCAGAGTTGGTGAAAACGTTACCAGCTAATCAGTCGGCGAGAGTGATTGGCAAAGTCAAGACATTCCTTTCTGACGCGCCCTTGTCGCCATATCGTGATCCGGTAATCAGCGACGTTTTGTACGATGCTATGATCGTTGGTTTGTTGGATGGCTTGGCAAAGGAATGTTCTTTCGTCTTTCCAGAATTGTTTCCGGGAATTCCATTGCTGCAATGAGAGTGTTTCGATCGATATACGTACCTGACGAGAAGGTCTCATAGTTGTCTGCATTCTATTTAGGAGCGCATTAAATTGCTGGATGAGAAGGTCGTTACGCGTTGAAAGCCCGTTGCGCTTTACGCGAGTTGTCCTTTTCGTTTGGTTTTTTACATTCCTTGTGGCAGGGTTTCGCAAAATATATCATTTCTATTCGAAAAAAAAAGAAAAGGTCGCGTAACGCGTTACACTCGGTGTGTCTCCCGCCTTCCCTGGTGCGCATATTGCGCCGGTAATCACCCGACTTCGGCCCACAGCGCCGCCGCCGAAGAACATGAATCTCCCCTCGCTCTGAAATGCCTGAACTGTGACGGCGCACACTCCGCCGTCTCCAGAACCTGCCCTTTCTATGGGGCCCGCTTCACTCCAAAGCCGTTGGCCACCCTTGAAGCCCAACGCATCGAACGAGTTCGCGTAAACCGAGCAGTCAAGTCTAGCAAGCGTGCCAATGCACGCCTTACCCGTCGTACGCAAAATCCCGCGGGGG
Organism: Amanita molliuscula; assembly: GCA_023014405.1. Taxonomy (NCBI): domain Eukaryota; kingdom Fungi; phylum Basidiomycota; class Agaricomycetes; order Agaricales; family Amanitaceae; genus Amanita; species Amanita molliuscula. Next base: position 1,956,319 of record JAEBUP010000006.1, read on the forward strand.
CTTCCTGAGAGCCTCACACTAGTAGTCCGCAACATGCGCGCAGGTGTAGACCCTGCCTCGTTGGTGTATATAAACGGTCCAGCCAGATGAGTTGGTTTTGCTTTCCAGATCACAGTAGTTACAATTGCTCTGTCCGCCCCTCATGACTGGGGATTATGTGGTACTTAGGTCGATACGACTAATACATAGCTATTCAGAGAGTTACGCGTTACACTATGTCACACGTCGTTTCAAACTAGCAAACCCACCAACGTGTGTTCCTCCTGTTTTTCTTATCCGTTGAGCCTAGCAATGGTGTAGATTACAGCATAAAAGCGATGACAAGAGACGTCGCCAGAGGAAACAGGTCAACAATCAAGAAGTAGTATATTTCTATGACCTTGGCACCAGAAAATTGGAAATTCGTCCAATTGCAATGATGTACAGCATCGTCAACCTGTACAAGGATGCGAAAAACCCGGTGAATGCGCACCATTTGGAAGAGGAGTTGTGCGTTTTACTGTCATGAGGAAGATTCGCGACGCTATGGGTAGGGCTCATTCCAAATTGGGCGTAGAGGTTTCGATTCTCTAGGAAGTTCATTCAGATCATGGTCTACAGAAAGCAGACCTTTTATCTTGACGAAGAACATCCCGACAACATTTTGTGTTCAGGATTCAGGAGAGAGCAAAGACCCGGATAATGAAAATGAAGTTTGGCTTTATTTCCTCGACTAGTTCTCAATACACCACACAACAAAAAGCAAACGCGGCATGTGAAGACAGCTGTCTTATTAAATGTGAAGGGGGGATGGAGGACAATCCAACTCAATCGGATCGACACATCCGAAACAGATGGTGCATCTTTTAGAGTTGGGATCTACGCTAATAACGTGCAGTATCAGGTCTGTTGGGCAGTTTCTGAGGAGGAAGAGGCTGTCCGATACGTACTCGTAATATTAGCGAAGCTCACACCGGTTATCACGACGAGAATAGGAAACGCAGAGACAAACAAGATTACACCTCGCAACACTATCATCCAACTCAATCCTTACGCAAAGTTGGTGGAGACGTTAACCGTGGATCAGTCGGCGAAATTGATGGGCAAACTCAAAGCACTTATTGCCCATTCACCCGTGCCCGCTATGGAGTCAGTGGCATTTTATATGATGCAATAATTGTTGGTTTGTTGGATGGCTTTGAAAAGGAAGGTTCTTTCGTTTTTCCTCCGAAATTTTCTTTGCTTTGACGATCGATGAAGTTGCGACACAGTAATTGACGTACCTAACGAGGTCTCGTAATTGTCGCACTAATCATCCTTGTCACGCTCTTACTTTGGAACTACAGCTATGCAGTCAGTATGGATGGTGCATGGGAGTACGGCGATACAAAGAATGGTTACTCTGCCCCCACGCCCCACCACAACTTGAACACCGAATTGGTCATATCTATACTTGCCTACTACCCCACACCGGTTTCAACATCTAGCAATGAAACCTCGCTCATAGAGTACTTATCCTTCAAACCCTAGTCCTCGAGTAACAAGTAGCTCGTCGTTCTCCGTCTACCATTTCAACGCATGTGAAACTCAGGGATGCAAATAGCAGGAGAGGCTACCAGTCACATTACAGGGCAATTGCGCATGTGGAATATCGGGAACCACGTGCCGAATGCTAGAGAAATTATTGGTGAAGCACATGACAGTACCTTGGAAACAGAGGGGAAAATGGTGTGGAGTAATGGCACTTCGGCACATTATGGTTGTTCTCATCCTACCGGGTTAATGGATGGCATACTCTTGGGAAAAATACTCGCACGTGAGACGGGACATGAATAGCCGGGTTCGTGCGTAACTTTAAGTTCTAGACCGTCAAATAAAGTTAAGCTCAAACACGCAGACGGTCATTTATCATGAGGATGGGAACGAGGACCGTGTTCGACTTGACCATCTTCTGAATAATGCCTCCGTCAGAGGACGAGTATCACCATTATATCCCAACGTTCATACTTCGCCGTTTCAAGCTACCAAATCCATTGGCGTGTGTTTCTTCTGTGCTCCTCCTCAATTGAGTCTAACAACGATGTAGACCGCAGCAAAAAAGCGGTCGCAAGAAGCGTGGTCAGAAAAGTCAGATCGATAATCAAGAAGTGGTGCACTTCTATGACCTCGGCACCGGAAAACTGGAAATACGTCCAATCGAACAGGTGTATGGTATCACCAACCTGTACAAGGATGTGAAAAATACGGACAATTTTTACCGCTTGGAAGAGAAATTATCTGTCCTAGAGAACCAGGTAGCATCTGTCATCGGGAAGATCCACGACGCCGTGGGCGGCGGGTCGTTCCAAATGGAACGTAGAGATCTCCATTCTCTAAAAAAATTCATTCAGATCATGTGCAACAGAAAGCAGGCATTATACTTTGACGAAGATCATCCTGACAATATTCTGTGCGCGGGATTCCTGAAGTTTATACGAGAGAACGAAGGCCCGGAAAATAGGATTGAAGTCTCGCGTCGTTCCCTTGACTATTTTCTCAATACACCGCATCACGATATTATGAAACGCGCTGCCGAGTTCCAAAAGAAGGAAAGAGAAAAAATGGATAGTATGTTTAGCATCAGCGGGCTACTTCGGAGTATATTTAGATCATGGTGGCCGTCCAATGTCACGGTGGAAGATTTCATTGCGGCCGATTACAACCACCTAGCAGGCCACTTCTATCTCGGCGTCGTGGAGGCGGCGCCCGGCACAGAATTTATCATGAGCAACAACACATTTGGTCTCTGGGAGGGCATGATAGGTCAGATTCCACAAGCGCACAGATTATTCATTGTCAGCCCCCGTGTTGCACTTATTCTTCGGTCCAACTTTCTTGACGGCGATGTATTCCGTGTGCTCCCCGTATTTGTTCATAGCACTCTTATCGACATCCCTCTCAAGCGTGCGACAATCCGTTATGCAAACGGGCCCCAACGTCTGACTATGGAGGAGTTACATCGTCATCAGGTACTGCTCGCAGATGATCGAGATCTATTCAAGTTTAAAATCTCAAAATTGACGAAACAGCAAACGCAAAATGTGAATGCGACCACTCTGCTCATGGCAAGCAGGGATGGGTCCATCACATTCCGCTCAAGGAACATTATGCGAAAGACGCTAGGGAGTTACATGGATCTCAACAGACTACTCGTTGCCATGACACGAGGCACGTACGTTGCTCTCATGGCCCAGTTAAGTGAAGGAGGCGTTCCAACGCCGTCTAGCGGCAACATCGCAGCAGATAGTGCAGCTCAGCGTTTTAATGGCTTGGAACCTGATGCCTCCTCCCGTCCCTCGGATCTGGGAACTGCGCTTCCCCCTCTTGTTAATATGATCGATAGGGAGAACAAACGAATAAATGCGGTTCTTAACGACATCAGTTCCGGCAAGATACCATGCAAATCGGATTACGATCGTGCGTATCAGGTCTACCGCGGTGCGACGTTGGAGCAAGAGGCAGGGCGATACATCCTCGCAATGTTAGAAATGCTCTTACCTGTTGTCGTCGACAGGATCTTCAGGTTGAAAGCGGAGGAAATCAAGCCTCGCGACAACATCGTTCAAGTCAATCCCTTGACAAATTTGGTAGATACGTTACCCGCGAGACAATCGGCGAAAGTGTTGGGCACAGTCAAAGCGCTCATTGCCGACATACACTTACTGCCATATCGTGATGCTGAAATCAATGATGTTTTGTATGATGCTATAATCGTTGGTTTGTTGCATGGCTTTACGATGGAATTGTCCTTCGTATTTCCGGTGTTGCTTCCAGGAATCTCATTGCTTCAATGACGACTTACTTCTCGAATTCGTTTATGTACAGCCTAGCTAACAGCGTATCACCGATTAGCAGGCAAGTCCGACGGCATTTGTACGAATTGATATATAGATCGTCGGATGAATTTCATGACACACGTGGCGGGTATGGACCTGAAACTGATGACATCAATACGCCTCGTTTATGATACGGTTCTTTGTTGCTTTTGAATGCCTGGATGCTTCTCCATCCTCTTCCCAGCACTGCGACATAATCGTGACAAGCATTGGGAAAGATCGGCCTCGCTAACACAGGATCTCATGCAGCATCAAGAATATTCAGGCAACGATCATGATAGCAGTGAATTCTCTTCCTTTTTGTCCGTAGCATGCCTTTATACTAACTTCCTTGGGCCTGCTAGAGCAAGGTGCACCTTATCCTGTCCTTATCAGAGGCCATTCCCTCCGGAAGCAACGCGCGCCGCCTAGCTCCACAAGCCAGCTCGGTGAAAACTTTGATGCTATAACACATGATGGAACAACGACTGCACGTGCTACTCCCCGACGCCGAGACTGGGACACAGAACGAACAACTTCACCTTTGGACGAAGATTTCGATTTAATGACATCTAGTGCGGGAGGAATGACTGAACGTGGATCGGTGTACAGGGGTAGTACTAGTGCTCGACCACACCCTCAGGAGGGAGGATACAGATATACGACAGAACGTTCGCCAACATACAGTCCAGAAGGGAGCAGAATTGGCAATGCTGGAGCTGGAACAGTAGTGGCGCCCAGTCGCCACGGTACCATAACGCGGTCGACGAACGCGCACGCGCGAGAGGGTTCAGGTCCACAGTTTGAAGTCATCAAGAGCCATGTCGTTGAAGATGGCCCAGATCGTACGGTAACTGTATCTCTGTGGAAAGAGCACGTTACAAGGCCGATAGGCCCAAACGGGGAGACCATGAGTGTGCATTACTACAGCGCGCAGGACGTCCTTCCGAACACGGTGTATGCGAACGAAACAGGAGGAAGGGGAGACGGATATGGGACACCATCCGAGGTCAGTAATGACTTTAGATCCGTTGAGTTCGCTGAGATCATAGGCGATAGGCTGGTAATCCACGAGGGCTTCGGGACAAAGCATCATCTCCTCGGGACACGATACCGAGCGAACGGGGATACCGGCACCGTAGTCCCCATTCACCTGGGCGAAGCACAGCGGGGAATCGGAGCGATATCTATTACGGCCAATCGCCTCCACGAACGGCAACTCCGGTGACCGTTCCCGGTGGTTCTCAAACGTACTCTCCCCAACATCCCTCTCCATCACATCAAGACACATATCCGCATCGTTCCGGAGTCCAACAACACCACGGTGGCCCGGATAACAGTCTAAGCACCATCAAATCGCTCCCGACCATCGAAATGGAGAAAATTCTCGACTCTTGTGAACCCTCCCTGATACACGTCGCACCGATTCTGTCGTGCCTCGGTATCACTAGAGAGGAACATCTGCGCGCGATTATTAGGTTGTCGGAAGAGACGAGGGATAAGGAGGTCAAGGAGGAAGCGTTGAGGCTTGGGATGACGGTAATGGAGTGGGCGATTTTGTTGGATAAACTTCACTCATTGTGACTTGGCCTGGTCATCGATGTAATCCTCAGTGTACAAACGCGTGACGTGATGTGACGGCGCGTCGGATCACGTACTATCATAAGTGATTGCTCAATCACGACCATCAGCTTGAAGAATTGAAAGCTAAATCCATTATAGGTTCCGAAATGTATACCGATACTACAAGACCGGGAGCACAAAATCCAGTCCAAGCTGCTGGTGGCATCATGACAAAGGAGCAACGCCGAACGGGTATATTTCTGCAAGACGCGTGCTTCCTCCATCGACTCATCCGGTCAAAAAGCACGTCTGGCATTTTTGAACGTCCAGAACGCCTGAGAGCGGTGATGGTCGGCTTGTCCGCTGCGGTGGCGCGTTTGGAGCAAGTGATTTCACGGCCGCCTGTCACTAACGTAATCGACGGCGGGTCCGGAACGGCTCCTCATCCTCACGACGTCGGAACGGAAGCGACGGAAACAGAAGGACTCGAGGCTGCTCTCCGCCGGATGACTTTAAATCAACCTGAGCTGCCTTCATTCAGTGGTGTGGGGTCTAGTCTCCCCATGACGATTGTCAAGAGCCAAGCGTCACTTGATCTGTTGAACCATCCTGCTGTCAAGTATGTGCATGGTGACATTGAAAAAGATGTCTACCTTGAAAAACTCGTGCTGTGGACAAAAGATAGTGCTGATAAAATTGCGAGAGGGCTGTCCGAAATACCAGAAGGGCTGTCTCAGGGCGACTTGTATCGTCAGTTTTCTTTCCTTTGCGTCGATATGTTGATTGGATTAACGATGGAAATCGCGTGATGTCGTTCTGCTAGTCTGTCCACAATCGTTGGATGCGATTCAGGGCGCACTCGGAACCGTGTGCGAAGCTGTTGATCGCGTTATGGCTTCCCGTCGGCGCAACCGCGAGCACGGATCAAAAGAGGAAGGATCACCGATTCAGAGTCCAGAAGACGTGATTCAGCGCGCGTTCGTCGCGATCCGTCCGCCGGGTCATCACTGTGGCGAAGATACGCCGTCCGGGTTCTGCTTTGTTAATAACGTGGCAGTTGCAGCAGCTCATGGTCAGTAATTACTTCTCCAAATACGAGATGGGAAGAAATAATAATGCGTTTCACTTAGCGCATTTGCAGCATGGAATTCGGCGAGTAGTGATTTTTGATATCGATCTTCACCATGGTAAGTAAGTATGCACACAAATACTGATTGCATATTCGCATATTCGCATGTCCAGGGAATGGTACGCAGTCTATTGTCTGGCAAATCAATGAGGAAACATATCAGCAAACACTCGAAAAAGAGAGAGATGGCAAAGTGAAGAAAACAGGACCACGAATATTCTATGGTTCGATCCATGATATATTGTCTTATCCATGCGAAGTGTGTAATGCTTAAGCTCATTAAACTGGGTATGCCCATCCATTATGCAGGATGGGAAAGTGGAAATCGTGCAAGCGGCATCTGTGTCGATTCATAACGCTCACGGACAGTACATCGAGAACGTGCATCTCGAGCTATATAACTCTGAAGAAGAGTTCTGGGAAGTATTGTACAATCATAAATACCGCCGATTGTTGAAGAAAGCTGAAGAGTTTATCGCCAACACTGGAGGACCAAGGGACGATGTACTGGTCTTTATCAGGTCACTATCAAGTTATTCACCTATTCATTTATAACTCAAGGGAAAGATAGCTGCGGCATGGATGCATGCGAACATGAGTACGAGTCCATGTCTCGTCATGGGCGTAAGGTTCCCACTACGTTCTATCATCAGTTTACCCGTGATGCGTGTGCGTTCAGCGACCGGTTCGCTGGTGGGAGGATAATCAGTGTCCTTGAGGGAGGGTACAGTGATCGAGCCCTCATCAGCGGAACCTTGGCGCACATCACGGGACTCATAACGGCATACAACAACGATATTGATGATAAGGTGGATAGAACTTGGTGGGATGTTGATAACCTCGGAAAGGTAGGTATCTCTGTTATCTGGGCTTGCCTGTAAATGGTTGATAACATGTGATAGCTGGAAAAGGCAACCAAACAGGGGAAACATGCCACAGGCAGGAAATCCCTTCAAAACAACGAAGCAAAAGAAAGGTGGCTTGAACGCACTATCGCGGTCTTGTCTTTCATGGATACGGGAACAACTACGCGTCCGCCAGAGTCTCGACGGTCTAGCGCGTCGCCGCCGAAATCATCTTCGATGACATTGCGCGATCGGGGTAAGAAGGGCAAAGAAACGACACTTGCGCGTTCCAACTCATCGACCCCCTCTTGCTCGAACGAGTCCGCCAAAGTTGAAAACGAACCGAAGCGGCCAAAGATGGGCAAGTTGTCTGAATCAGTGTCCGCTCCTTCTGTCCATACAAGAGACAATGGAAAGGACGGTGGAAATGGATTGAAAGAGGGTCAATCGACGAAGAAACTGCCTCGCGTGACTCTTCGTCTCAAGCACGAGCCCTGAATCGAATGTTACCCTAGTTGCCATGGATAACGTAGTTGCGCATAATTGTATGCTAAATGTTTCTACTCGTCTGCAACAACTATGATTGATTTACCCTTGTTCAATCCCTTCTGAACGGTCACAATGGCATCCCCAAATTTGTCGAGTCCTCTTGTGATGTCTTCTACGTATTTGAATTCTCCGCGGCCAAGGCGAGGGATAACGAAGGCCTGAAACTCGCTCTCCCACTTGGGGCCCAATAAACCTACGTTGAACCCTGATACAATAATCGACTTGGGGATTATCTGAAACAAGCTCTACAATCGAGTCCGTGAGGGGCCATTTCATGAATAATGATCGAAAAGTTGTTACCTTTGTCGGCACATGTCCATTGAGGTATCCTGATAAAGTGTCACATTATTTTTCGCTTACAGCAAAATTTAGAACATGCCTGAAGACGAGCCGCATACCTTATTCGAAAGGACGTTACAATTATACGAAATCACATGAATGATGTGGATGAACTTACGATGATTCGGGCCCCTGGCTTTGCGTTCTCAAGCGCGGCATCAAGCGTATCACCTCCGACGTTGTCCCAATAGCTGCATTGCCGTTAAATAGAGCAAGAAAGTATGCGTCGGATTATTACGCACATATCGATAGGACCTTCCTTTTCCAGGACCTCCCGCATGTCTGTGGTCTTGTAGTTGAATGCGACGTCGACTCCGATGTCTTTCAAGAATTGGACCTTGACTTCAGTGCCAGCCGACGCAATGACCTTTAGCCCGTCTAGCTTAGCAAGCTGAGCGACTATCCTACAGGCCACTGGTTAGAACAGCACGGAAAGGTAAGAATATGGTACCAACGATCCAACGCCGCCTTTTTTGAAGAAGGTAAGTTATCAGCAAAAGCAATCACGACGAGACATACCTGCTCCAGCTGATACGAAAACAGTTTGTCCCTACAGCTAATTTTGGTGTTGCGTTCTTTGCGTTTATGGACATGTTCTTACCTTTTTAGCGTGGGAGTGTTCCTTCCATCCCGACAACGCAGTCCTACCTGAAACGAGGTTAAGCACAGTCCAAGTCAGATAGTAAGCGTGTCATTTACCTGGCATACCTCCCGCCCCAACGAACACACTCCATGGAAGATTGTATTGATTGTCAATTTTATTCAATTTATTGAGATTCGGATGAAGACTATATTCCTCGTGAGCTGGGTAATTGGGAAACCTATCAGAACAACTCCACGCATAGCAACTGGAACGTACGTAGATCTCCGTAAATATGGTCCCCAGGTTTAACGTCCGGGAACTCGGAGCGGACGACGACACCAACGCCAAAACTCTTTATGCTACATAACCATTTCATAAAGACATATCAGTCGGCAGCGACAGAACTCACGGTTGACCAATCTTCAACACAGGCTAGATTCACGTGTTAAACAACCTACCAGAACTCGACACTAGACTCACGAAAGAAGGGAGCTTGGGATTCGGTGGTGCCATCCTTACAAGGATGTAAGGATCAACCGCAAGGACAAGCGTCTTGAGCAAGAAACCGCCGCCCAGCGTCACGTTGTCAAAATCGATGACAGAAGATGTGTCGTAGATGAGATCCGTGCCCCATTCCACAAGGCCCTTCGGAAAACGGCTGAAGACGATACGGTTGTTGGATACGGGAGCCATCGAGTAATTGGATTAAGTATATCAAAAGGGGGAGACCCATACTTATATTTTGGCCTCGCAGGACCCTGAGCACGGGAGTAGCTAATGCGTTTGACTCAGCTCAGAGTTGTTGAATGACGGATCCATCCGGGAGAACATATCCGAGTCGGCATCGCGTCAAGTACTTACGCAAACGGCATAGCAAACGCGGTTGACGCGAACGCTGTTAGTAAGCAACTGATGCACTTGACCTCACGAAACATTCCAGATCCCGATTTTGCCGAGAACTTGTGCAGATGACAAGTTGGCATCTATAAAACAAGAGAAAACAGACCAGAAAAACTGCGCCATCATGATGATGAAACCATCCAACAATTCGATAGTAGAATATTGCTTATGTTCATCAGGAACATCCCAGTTTGTTACTTTAGAAGATGGAGGTGGTAAACGCGGATGCTCATATTGACTAGCATACGCGGGCAACGCGGACAACATAACGAGTCCTATGGGCGGGTAACACGAACACCGCATATTAACTCAAGATCCCGATTTCGCCATGAAGCCTTGAGGTGACGTGGCATTATGGTCATCATCGGCAGAGATGCAGCCGTCGTGGCTATCTGTCAACTGTGTATGGCTGTGCAACATGGTTGCAACAACATCCGGGCCACCAGGCTTGCATCGCACGGCCACCGCGTTCAAGACATTCAGCATGCCAATGAGATCCATGCAACGGATGCGATGAGCTGCGTGCTGGACTCCAGTGTCGCAGGTCAGACCGCCACCGGAGTATCATGATTGTGAGTTGCAGCAAAATTTAAAATGGGAGGTTGCGTCTCCGTCATGGTATGCACTACGGCCGGCTCGCCGCTCTCTAGCGTGCACACCAGCTGCTCGGCCATTGCAAGTTCCTGGACAAGGCTGCGGACGGGGTCGAGTCTGTAATCATCTTCATCGCCATCTTCCACCATCTTGACACCCAGGGCTTCGAGGCGGCCCGGGAGCGTCACGTGTCCTGCGCTCCGCGTCTTAACGACAGCGCGTCGCCCCCATCCCTGCTGAGTACTAGTCTTCCACGACTTGACGGGCAAGATGAAAGGTGTTAACGGACTCTTGTTCTTGCTGAGTTTGTCTGGATTACTTACTCGCGACTGTAAACGAGTAAATGTCAACATGGTCGCCACTATTGATCGCTTTGAACATTCTCTTCCTCGCTTTACTGTCACGATCGGTCAGGATAGACTCATTTATCGTCCATGGTGTCCTAAATTCCAGTCAAAGATGATCACACGCGCATTTTCAACGTAAGAATGACAATACCTGTATCTGATCAATGGATTACTCCTGCCCATGTAAAGTTCCTGTCAAACTCGTCTTCATCATCGTCCTCATCCTCATAATCTATCCATACACCTCGCCTGAAGTTTTAATCCGCTTCTTCACGGCATGCAAGCGTTCAGGATAAGGCTGGACACTAGATTGAGGACCTAATTCGTCCTCATTATCTTCACTCGGCACGCAATCCTCCGCCTCACCCGTCATTTTCCTTGTAGCCACCGGGGAGCTTGAGCAGGGTGCAGATTGCGGTAGACCAAGCCTGAGCCAGAGTGACTATTTGCAGGGTTGTATTGTACCTGGAAGCGCTCATACAGCGCACCGCTGCACACAGAGACGGGCAGTTTGAGTGTACGTGAGCAAATTTTCGTAGTAGAAGAGTGCGAGACGCAAATACACCGTTCGTCCGGAAGGCTTTCAAGCTTTGGATGTGTGACGCGGCGCCCGCGCCCGCTCACCTTCCTTCTCGTTTCCCTATGCTACTCTTCAGGACCGTATGACACATTTCCCATCTTTTGTTCTGTTCGTATCCTATATTTAGCGTAGCTATATATGCAGTCCCTCGGTTTGTACCTTACCTTAGGTTTCGAATTACCTCTTTGACCACGCATTTCCGCCCGTCAAAGATCGACGCCTCCGCTGGGGTCACCGTTAGCTCAACCGCTTGCCAGAGACCTCACTTTTTTTTGCGTGTCTACAACCTTCAAAACCTACGAAAAAATCGACTGAAAATTTTTACCTAGGTATGCCAACTGTCTCTTCGACTTCGGATGGTGGGGAAGGGGTGCACACCCTCGCCGGGTCATCATTTTGATAATGATGCAGCCGCCGGCGGTGCGTATATGTTTGGCTCGAGCAGCGGGCTCGCCACTATCACTGGTTTGAGCAGGGAGCTCACCACTGTCACACCCCATTTGAGTAGTAGACTCACGGAGACGAACAATTTGAGCAGCGGGAATGGATAAGGAGGACGAGTTGCAGGAAGTAGTGAATCGTGATGAGCGAGATCAAGGCTGAGCCGCCGCACCCTCCACCGCCGCAGCAAAGGGCAGCCTAGTTCCGGTTGGCTGTGAGGAGGTACGCGTTTGTGCGTACGGTTGAGGAGTACATGAAGATTATCAAGGCGTTAGGGGTTTGATTACGATTCTGGGTGTCAGTGGGGGAACGGGCGCGCGATACCATCGGTATGCAAGCGCATTGGCACGCTCTGGAGAGGCGAGGCAACGCGCATAGTTTGTAAGAATGGCTTCAAAGTGCGTTGCATTGTCTGCTTTTTTTATTTTATTGTTTTCTGTTAGAACAGATCATAAAGTCGTTTCGCATTACCGAGCGGCTGTAAGGTTGTGTAGACCTAGCCTAGAGTTTGTGTCATCTGAGGGCCGGCTCCCTGATGAGAAACCCGGGCCGCAGAACCAGAGGAGTAGCTTGACTTTTTAGGGTCTATTCGTCATATTCTATAACTGATGGGGCGGGCGACAAGTACTAACCCTAAGATAAGGTCCGGTGGTCCTGCAAGTTCTGCAAGTTTCAACATGAATTTTGACAGCGTTTAGGGTGACAAGGTGACTTCAAACCGCTCTTCCATTGATTCTCCATCCTGAAAAGACCATATTGTGGACGCTTGGTCGCGTTTTCTAGCTATCCCATGTTGTCGGGCGCTTCACGGCCAGACATGTGTGGGAAGACAGTTCCGTTTCCGACAATGCTGGCGATGTTCAACTTCCGCTGCGCTTCAAACAAGCGACGGACAACTAGAAATGGCACACTATGGCAGTCATCTTATTCATATACTTACCTGCTGAGCTGACTCGAACCACTGATATTCGAACCCAAGCCTTCTCTCAGTTTCGAGGCCTTTGAAGGTCCTCAAGCGCTCATTTATTTCAGGACTAGTTAAAGTCTTCCCGGGCGCTCATCAGCTATGTATGTCAAATCTTCTTATCCCGAACTCCCTCCGTGTCTTGACACAAATGCCTCCTTCATCCACCTCCAAGGCCAACATCAAGCACAATGGCCCAACTTTACCCTCATTCTCGATCCACAAACTGGCGAAAAGCGCACTTTTCATGATTTTATTCCACGCGTTCAGTATGCTGCGACCTGCTCTAGCAACACCCACTTCTCAGGGCGGGCTTGGACTCTCCTCTGATAACCGCGACCTGATAGGAATCATGAGCAAAAACTGTGCAGTAAGCCAACTCCCGCTCTCTGTGTTGCGTGTGCCTTGAATAGTACATATTCTAACCACCCTCTCCAGGACTACATCACCTTCGTCCACGCGTGCTTGTACATCGCCACGCCTTTCGTTCTCATCTCGTCCCTTTCAAAGCCTTTCGAACTAAGACACGCAATAAAGCTATCGAAACCAACGTGTCTTTTCGTCGACGATAAATCGCTTACAACCGTACTACCCGTCGCCAAAGAATTCGGCATCTCTTCGCAAAGAATATTCATCTTATCGGGATATACATCAGGCCTTAAAAGTCTTTCCGAGCTTATCGACCAGACGCGGGCGAGAGCAGCAGAGATTATCCCTGTGCGCCCCGCGCGGAGAGATACGTTGGCGTATCTCATTTTTTCCAGCGGAACCACTGGTCTTCCCAAAGGTAGTTATGAATACATTCTACAGAGTCGTGCGTCTGCTGACGGTGCTAAACTAAAGCCGTTATGATATCACACGGATGCATCATTGCCAATACATGCCAATTCACCATACTTGAGCAAATAGCAAGGAAGCTCTCCACGGTAAGTCTCCCCACCTCGTCCCACACGTGTGACTAATACCAAATAGCCTCCGACACTCAGCACGCCGGACGGCATTCCTCGGACTCTCGCTTTCCTCCCAATGCACCACGCCTTTGGCCTCTTCGCATACTGCTTCAGACCTTTGCGGTCTCCCCAGACCTTGATCATGATGTCGCAGTGGAACGCAGATCTAGCTCTCTCTCTCATTCCCGAGTTTGTCCTATCACATATACGAGGAATTCTGCTCACCCACTTGACTAGATACAAAATAACCCACCTGACACTCGTACCTGCCATTGTACACCAACTGATGCACCACCCCAAGACTGCCAAAACTGACTTTAGCTCAGTAGTATCTTTTCACTACGGTGCTGCTTATCTTCCTCCCAAACTGCACGAGAAGCTCAAAACAATCGCTCCGGCGCAAGGTGAAGGTACGTACACCCAAAGCCTCCTTACATCCAACGACGTTGATGTCTTGATGCCCTTTTCTATCTCTGCCCCATCTCTCGTAGGTTATGGGATGTCGGAATCCGTATGTGAACCACCATTATACACGTTTTCCGGCTACCTTACTACAACCTCGAACTGCTTTTTTGTTCGTGTTCGCATTGACAGACTGCGGGCGCCTTCTTCCGCCTTCCTTCTGCCCCGCTTGATGGCACACTCGACCACAAGCCCAGGGCCACGGGGAAGCTCATACCCGGGATGGAGGCCCGGGTTTTGTTAGATGACAGTGGGGCACCGAACGGGCCACTTGCAGGTCCCAATAAAGTGGGGGAACTGTGGCTCAAGGGACCGAATATCGCCCTGGGATACTTGAATAACGAGGAAGCGACCAAAAAGACGTTTGTCGACGGGTGGTTGAGGACGGGTGACAGGTTTTCGGTAAACGAGGATGGATATTTCTAGTAAGCAGTTCTTGTGACTGGCTTTGCGAGACGCTGATTGGATGTTTTGTGTGCTTGTCTAGTTTTGCGGATCGGGTCAAGGTAGCGCTTTCCGTGATCGCTCCGTCTGCGTGCAACTGATCCTGTTATTGGTAGGACACGCTCAAAGTCTCAGGTATCCAAGTCTCCCCTGTCGAAATTGAAAACGTCCTGCTTGCCCATCCTCAAAACGTCGTACAAGACGTCGCTGTCGCAGGTGTATCGGGTGGTCGGACGTCCGACGAAAAGGTTCCTAGGGCATGGGTTGTCCTGAGCGCAGAGGGACAGAAGCTCGGAGGAGGGAAGGTGGTAAAGGCACTGGATGACTGGCACAAAGAGAATTTGAGCAAGCATAAGTGGCTGAGAGGAGGAATCGAGATTGTGAAACAGGTGCCGTTTTGTTTTTTCTGCTTCTCTGTCCTTTTGTGAGACTGCATCACAGATACCTAAATCACCGACTGGTAAAGTATTGAAACGGGAGCTGCAGGAGAGATATGACAAGGGTGTCGCGTCTGCAAAGGTTAAGCTATGAATATTGGTTATTTGTCGGTCTTATGTCCTGGTAGAGTTCATTGAACGAGTTGAAATACTGGGGGAAAAAAGAGGGTTGGAGTGTTATGGCTTGTGCTAGTCGTGCTACGAATGGGATACCCTCGCACCGAAATCAAATCGGGATCTTCCTTGATAGGTTGCATTACACATAGGTTCAAGTTGGCGCACGGGTCCATGCAAAAGGGAAGGCGAGTCATGCTGAGAACTTACTCCCAAACGGTGACTTTTCTCGAGAGACCTCTCTCAAGCGCGCCATCGCGTGAGTCGTCGCGGAGTAGGGTGGGTGTGGATGAAGGGGGGCTAGTGCGGGTGTGACGAATGGAGTGAATGCGATCGTGAATGCCCCATGCTAGCACCTGCTAGCGCTGTTTATGATTCGTGGGCTTTGGTTTTGATTTTGGAGGATTCCAGCATCTCCTAGCCTGGACGACTTGGAGCGCTACGTATCGGAAGATTTCGCAGACTTTGGTCTTGATTCTGAATAATAAGAAGGCGATGTATGTAGTTTGATAACCTCGTATGCTCAGGCTTGGCCAGAGTTTGAAGCAAAAGATCCCAATCAACACGTTTTCTTCAGCCTCGATGCATATGCATGGTTTCGTTGGCCGCTGGAGATTGGCACCTTAGGCTTTAATCGTGCGCATGAAGTTGTCTCAGTTCTCTCTAACATTATGGACGCAAGCTTTTGGCAAGGGCTCTTGGGGTAAATTGCATGATAGCATGAATCGACCGACTAACGTAGTGCGGAAATACAAGCCAAGTCTGCGTATTAATCGCCGTGCGACAGAGCTAGAAGAGGGCTGAAAGCTCAAAGGGGTTAGTTATTAACTTGAAAAAAAGAGAGAGCAAGTGAGTCCGGGCCTGCGGGTCAGCGCTGTTCTGCGTCACTACGGCACAATATGGCACGTCCTTGGCGGGACCTGCGTTAGGAGGGGTGCACGTCAGCAGTTGGAAATCTGCTTCTTCAGGCTCTTCTGGTCTTATCGTTTTTTCACTGTTTAGGGTTCCAGGAAGTATGAAATTGGATTGTGGATGAGCGCATGAGAAGGAATTCAAACGTACGACTGCCAGAAGCATACGATCTGGGGCGCACAAGTGCTTTGCCGAGTATCGTGCCACACTGGCGTGCGTCCGACTACCAAGGGGGTGAGTAACTGAATCTAGCTTGGGGCTAATCTATATCTGGGAGAAGCTTGAATGCTGAATCGAGGTTTGCTGCTCTATCGCAGCACTCACCAGTACGGGGCCGTGAAAAATGTGGGCGCGGAAAAAGCCTTCTCGTCTTGCCATCATCATTGACAATGTCTCTGACTTCGCGCCCGTATCGCTGTCCTGTCCAAACTAGAAATACAGCTTTCGTGACGGCATCATTGTATGCGGTTAGCGTCGGGGAGAAGGTGGTCGCAGAGAGGGCCGTCTTGGTCTGATTGCGTTCAATCATGTTCTCATTCCTTCATCGTCGGACTCCTGAGCACAAGCACCGCTCGTTTAAATTGAGCCACCATAGAGGCTAAGCAGCTCTGTCCATCTAACATTAGCGGGTAACTCATGTCGCCTGTTCAAGCATCCACCTTCAGTCGACCTCACATTAATCTCGGCTATGGAAACGATTCGCCAGATGGAGTCAATACACTTTCGGAACTTATAGACTTTGCCGCGACACACAATCCAAACCATATATTTGGTATTCAAGCTCGAGTTAACTGTTCCACCTGGAAACCTGAGAGCGGCAAGACGTCCGGCCCAGGCGGTGACTTGTCCTTTTGCGAAATTACCTTTGCCCAGCTCCGCCGCGTTGTTGAACGTGCGTCAGCGTGGCTGTTAAACTCTGGCGCCGCTGTCGGTCGAACGCACCGCACTGAAAAAGTTTCTCCTGTGGCAATCTTTCTCAGCAGCGATGTTACCGTTTTCATCTATATGGCAGCTCTGCTGGGTATTGGGGTACCGGTAATAGCGTCGTTTTCATTTCTGCGAACGTAAAATGAATCCTCATGACAGGTGCTCGTTTTATCTGCTCGTCTTTCTCCGTCGTCTATTGTTCATTTGTTACGGGAAACTAAGGCTTCAACAGTACTGACTAGCACTCAACTCTCTCGGACGGCTGATGAAGCGCGTACACTGTTACCTGCGGATAGCATTATTAAATTTATCAGCGCCCCTAGTTTCTTCGACCTCGATCAACAGGGAGATCCTGACAAGATGCCGCACATATTCTCCGATTATGCGTATGACGATTTGGATGCTATCATATTGCACACTTCTGGAACAACTGGACTTCCAAAGGCTATCTATCACGCTCACGCCTATGTCTTATTGTATGCTACATGTCACAAACTTCCTCCACAACAGGAACCATTTCTATACAATGTTTCAACTTTGCCACTTTATCATGTCAGTATTTTCATCACGAACTGTTCTAAAGACTTATTATTCTAGCAGGGTTTTGGTCTTCTTGCGCCCTGCCTTTCTCTCTCTGTCGGAATACCATTCGTTTTATTGCCATCACACACAATTCCGACGGCCTGCACCGTGCTCCCGTTATTGAAAAAAAGTGGCGCGCGATACATGTTAACTGTCCCTTCAATTGTCGAGGATATTTTGCGGGAAGCAGAAGGCCTGGAAATTTTGTGTCGACTTGAAATTCTGGTGATTGGTGGTGCGCCGATGAAGGAATCAGTATTGCAAGAACTTGTTCGAGCAAGGGTCAACCTACTAAATCATTGGGGTACGTATTCGTGTGCATTTTACTAGATGATCGAGTTTGATCTTGATTCGCGAAGGCACCACTGAGATAGGGCCTATCGTGCCCATAGAGCGTCCTAAAAAGGGTTACGATGGACGTTATCTTGCGCCACGTACAGATTTAAATCTTACGTTCACTCAAACCCAAGACGGCGATACATATCGCTTGATCGGAAAAGCTCCTGGATGGAAGGAGCCGTACGTTGTCCAAGATCTTTTGCTTTCCAATCCCCGAGATCGGAATCAGATTCGGATTCTTGGCCGAGCCGATGATCTCTTGGTACTTGCGACCGGGGAAAAAGTTCGACCAGCCGCGTTGGAGAAAGAAATATCTCGACATCTTTGCGTCAAAGGCGCCATAGCGTTTGGAGATGGAAAATTCGAGCTAGGCATCATCATCGAGCTCGCGAAAGGAATTGTCCCTGTGCACGTCAACTTGGACATACAAGAAGAGGTGCTGAGAATCATTGCACAGCTAGGATTGGAGGTTTATATTCAAAATGGAAATGATTACATTGAAGGACACGGGGAAATTGCGAGGGACATGGTGGTGCTTACCAGGGAAGACGAAAAACCTTTAAAAAGAACAGATAAAGGGAGTCTGGCTAGAAAAGCGAATCATGCATTGTTTGACAGGGAGATTGAAAAGTGCTACGAGAGGTTGGAGGTCATTCGGAGCACATCGATACCAACACCGGACGAGATGTTGGGCATGACATTTAGGGTCATGATCAGGAACTTAGTCCGCGGGGTGGGCGTCACTTTGGAAGCCGATGACGTTGATTTTTTTAATGCTGGGATGGACAGTCTGCAAGCAATGCGACTTCAAAGGGCGGTGCTCAGCCGGTTCCGGGCGACCGAGACGATCTTGCGCACCACGAGCAGTTTTCCAACGGACTTCATATACGCCAACCCTTCCGTTAACCAGCTGTGTTTGGCATTATCACCAGTCCTCGAAGGGAGTCGTACATCGTCTGTGACACACGGAATCGGTGTTTCAAGGGAGGAATGCCGAATTGCAGCGATGGAAGCGATGACGGCAAAATACAAGCACATTCTAGCGGGCTTTGGTGACATCGTGCTCCGCGCTAAATCTAGCCAGATGACATTGCGCGTCACTCAAGATAGGAACGTAGTTCTGCTGACAGGTTCGACGGGTAGTCTCGGATGCTACTTGCTAGCGCGCTTAGCCCGGGATCCAGATGTGAACACTGTCATCTGCCTAAACAGGCCTGCATCTACGGATGTCAAAGCGAGACAACTGGCGCAATTGAAGAAACACCGTATTGTCCTATCACAGCGCGATTGGGCCAAAATTCTTCTTTACGAATGCAATCTAAGTCGCGAAGATCTTGGCCTTGGAAAAAAAGCGACTCTGCGTTTGCTGAGCGTGACACATGTCGTCCACAATGCCTGGCCAGTTAACTTTAATTGGTCACTGTCATCTTTTGAACCGCACATTAGAGGACTCGTTAATCTGATGCGACTCGCTCTAGAAATCGCTTCATGGAGAGTAGATGCAGGGCGCGTTCGATTTATATTTACATCCACGATTGCCGTTGTAGCAAATTATCCGCTCCTCAATCCCAATGGTCCTTCGCAAGTGCCAGAAATTCCCTTTGGACCCGCATACACCGCTGGAATGGGTTACGCAGAAGCGAAGTCGGTTTGCGAAGAACTCGTACTATCAGCGACACGGATGTACGGAGCCAATCTACTAGGTTGTTGTGTGAGACTCGGACAAATGTCAGGTTCAGAAGAGTCTGGTGTCTGGAATGAACATGAACATTTCCCTGTCTTGGTACGGATGTCCCGAGTGTTAAGTATGCTGCCTCGGTTGGAAGGAGTATGTCTGTCTTTCTGCATTATATTTGCGTGCTCATCAGAGCCTCACCAGTCCTTCTCATGGTTACCTTTGAATCGAGTGGCTTGCAGCGTCGTTGAGCTACTGTTTTCGCAACGATACCTATCCCTCTATCATGTCGAGAATCCCTCTCGGCAGTCGTGGAAAGAGCTTTTGCAGACCATGGCAACGATACTGAAAGAGTTTCAGCGACAGCAAGTCGCCCTGACCAGCTATCCAGAGTGGTTGGCGCGACTTCGCGCGCTTGGGTGATGAGCCGTCGAGCAGCATGGCATACCCGCTCTTGACATTCTTTGAAACGGATTTCTTACGGTTGGCCACCGGCGGTGTCATTCTAGATACGACGAGGGCGGCGGAAGATTCGATCACTTTAATGACTAGTGGCCCGCTGAATAGCATGCATTACATGAGCTATGTATCATACTGGCAATCCGTCAATTACAATGTACTCTAAGTTCTAATGCTGGGGGTGGGCAATTCCTTTGCTGCGCCAAATTGGACAAAAAGTGCGTGATCATGCACGATCATGCATGATCATGTGTGATCCACTCACACTCATGCATGAATCAATTGTTCACAAACTCTCTGCAACACCTGTCACTTATATGATAAATAAAAAGTACATGTCATCTTGGAATAGCTTGATGTAAATAAAACAAAGGCACATGTAATGCCTGTAGGAGAGTAAGAATACAGGTTATTGTTACAATTTCTTTCTCTATAGTACTACGTTCATCATCGATAGTTACATGGAAGCGCAACCTATAGCTCTTGAAGCGATGCTAAAACTGGCTGAGGGTTTTACGAGGCAGTCCCCACAACTGCGGCTTGACCATGCTGGAGCTCATTGCCAGCTAAGCGCAAAATCACCTAATGGTCCCCACCGTAAAAGGACCATTTAAACGGGTGGGTAAACGGTTTGCCATAGTGAAAGTTCTCGAGCGCTACTTGACAATCCCAAAGTCACCTAATGATCCCCACCGTGAGAAGGACCATTTAATGGGTGGGTGTACGGTTTGCCGTAGTGACAGTCAAATCGTCAGGCTTGATCCAGAACAATGATAGTAGAAATTCTTAAAGTCACCTAATGGTCCCCACCATTAAAAGGACCATCTACGCGGGTGGGTAATGGTTTGCCGTAGTGACTCTAAAACAAAAAAGAAAAGGTATAGTCGACAGATCGATGAGATCGATAACATGTGTCCTAGCGAGGACTGCAGCAAAAGATGCCTGTCGATAGGCAAATGAATGGTCTTTCATCACTATGTTTCATTACTTGTTTCACTTACTTGTTTTACCCCTTCATTTCACTTCCCTTTATACCTTCTCATTGTTCTCTAGACAGTATATAAACCCACACATGTGTTGAATAAATAATGGTCTGGAGCATTGAGTATTGAACTCATAGCTTCATATATTATATTGTTATTTATGAATGGACGGATCCAGCCAAGTAAATTGCCAATGGCATTGCCTTTCTTCTTTGTCAAGAAGAAGGATGGAAAATTGCGACTGGTACAAGATTATCAGAAGCTAAATGAGATGACAATAAAAAATCGCTATCCACTCCCACTCATAGGAGAGCTAGTTGACAAATTATCACAGGCAAAGGTCTTCTCTAAGATGGACATTCATTGGGGTTACAACAATGTGCACATCAAAGAGGGAGATGAATGGAAGGTGGCATTCTGAACCAATAGAGGACTCTTTGAGCCCCTGGTCATGTTTTTCGGATTAACCAACTTGCCAGCAACCTTCCAGACCATGATGAACAACATTTTCAGAGTTGAGATAGCAGAAGGATGGGTTGTCATTTATATGGACGACATACTTGTTTTCTCAAAAAATCAGGTGGAGCATATGGTTCAGGTCAACTGTATCTTGAAAAAGCTCAAAGAGCACAAGCTGTCATTGAAACTAGAGAAGTGTTTCTTTGACAAAACAGAGATGGACTTCCTGGGGGTAGTCATCAGCGAAAACTTGGTCTGGATGGAGTCTGCCAAAGTAAAGGCAGTAACAGAGTGGCTGAAGCCTACATGCAAGAAGGAGGTCCAGCAATTTTTGGGCTTCGTAAATTTCTACAGGTGATTTGTGAAAGACTTCACCAAGGCAGTGAAACCCCTGACTCATCTTACTGGGAAAGATGAGTGGAGATGGACTGAGCTACAGGATGTAGTGTTTGAAAAGTTAAAAAGACAATTGCAGACTCCCAATGAAGATGGACAGTTCCAAGTTGAGGTGGATGCCTCAGACTTCGCCATTGGAGGAATCTTGTCGCAACAAGTGGAGGATGACAAATGGAAGCTGGTCACTTTCATTTCAAAGTTGCTTAACAATGCCAAGAGAAACTACAAGATCTATGATAAAGAGATGCTTGCAGTTATGCATGCTTTCTACGAATGGTCCCATTACCTCAAGGGGGCTAAGCAGACAGTTGAGGTTCTGACAGATCACCAGAACTTGACATACTTCAGAAAGGTGCAAAATTTAAATAGACGGCAGGCAAGATGGGTGATGGACTTGCAAGACTACAACTTCATAATAAAACACCAAAGTGGAAAGTCTAACACCAAAGTGGATTTGTTGTCACAGTGGGTGGGTCATGCCTGGGGAGAAAATGATAATGAAGGAGTGGTTCTACTCAAAGAACACCTCTTCATGTGAGTATTCAATGATGATCGTGCAATAGATGATATCATGAAGGATATTAGGGAGGTGCCTAGACAGCAGTGGGAGACCCAAGTGGTCAAAGGCCTTGAAAGAATAGGAGGCAATTACAAACTGGAGAAGGGACTCATCACCTGGAAAGCGAGAGTCTATGTACTGGCGGCAGTGGCATTGTGAGAAGACATCATCACAATCCACCACTCTTGGGGACACTTGGGCATTGCGAAGACATTGGAGTCTTTAATGCGAAACTTTTGGTGGCCGAATATGCACGAGGACATAGAGCACTACATACCTGGCTGTGAAATTTGTCAGAAGGTGAAGCCTGATCAAACGGCACACGTGGCACCACTATGACCCAATGAGGTTCCCTCGGAATCATGGGAAGTCATATCAGTTGACTTCATAGGACCGTTGCCAGCATCTAAAGGCAACAATATGATCATGGTAATTGTGGACAGGTTTATGAAGAAGGCTTACTTCTTACCCACAACAGTGGAAATCACATCGCAAGGGACAGTGGTGTTATTCAGAGATAATGTGTTCCAGGAGCTATGGCCTCCCTGAGGAAAGTAATTAGCGATCGAGGGCCTCAATTTGCCTTGAAATTCATGGATGACCTTTATGGAATGCTGGGGATCAAGGCTAACAGGTCAACAGCCTACCACCCCCAAACAGACAGACAGATGGAACAGGTAAACCAGGAAGTAAAAGAATTCCTGACCATATTTGTGAATAATCAACAAGACAACTGGAGTGATTGGTTGTCAGTGGCACAATTCTGCCACAATGATAGGGTTCACTTGGCAAACAGGCTTTACCCTGTTTTTTATGAATTATGGATGACACCCCAATAAGGGGTTGTGTTGAAACGAGCAACAGCAGCGCAGAGCGAGGCTTAGTAAGCGAGGGAACTTACTGAGTACTGTTTAGAATGCTTAGGAGCTAGGGCTCAACTATGCAATAGAACAGGAGATGTATTTCAGCAGTGCAAAGGGCACTGCTTATATACAGTTACAAGAATCACATGTAACTACATCTAATATACCTATTTCTAGTAATGCGTAGCTTCCTGCTGCGCATTACACCATACCTGCTGCGCATGGTGTCATATTGCTGCGCATTCTACAGCAATCTGTCAATACTTGACATGTGAAGCATGTTTCATGCATCATGTTCTCACACGCTGTCGTTTCATACTGTTCCTGGGATGAAACTCTATAATATCTGTCAAACACTATAAAAGTGTCAACAGTGTACAAATATCAGATTATATTTGTGATTTAGTGAGCATTCATAAATAACAATATAATATATGAAGCTATGAGTTCGATACTCAATGCTCCAGATCATTATTTATTCAACACTCCCCCATGCTGAGAAATCACTAATCCAATTTCAGATCTTAACTTTGTAAATTTATCAAAAGACAAATTTTTAGTCAAGATATCAGCAAGTTGCTGATTTGTGGGAATATACACAAGTTCCACTTTTCTTTCCTCTATGCATTCTCTAACATAGTGGTAGCAGATATCTATGTGTTTAGATCTATGCTCTTGAGCAGGATTAGAAGCTAAAAAGATTGCTCCTTGATTATCCACTCCTAATTGAATCATTTCTATAGTCTTTCCAATTTCATGGAATAAAGACTCTATCCAGACTATCTGTCTCGATGTATCAGACAGACTCATGTATTCTGCTTCTGTCAATGACAGAGCAACTGTCTTTTGTTTCCTTGAAACCCAACTAACTGGTCCTCCAGCTAGTTTTACTATGTATCCAGTGACTGATCTTCTATTAATCTGGTCACCTGCCCAGTCTGCATCACAATATGCAATGAAACCTTCATGGTTCTTTCCATTATACACTATTTTGCCATTAATGTTAGTGGCAACATATTTGATAATGTATAATGCCTTCTGAATATGCTCTTCAGAAGGATTAACCATAAATTGCGACATCATTATTACTGCAAATGCAATATCTGGACAAGTTCCAAGAGTTAAATATAATAATGATCCAATTATGGATTGATAATAGCTTCTTTGCTCAGAAGTTGCTGTTCCTTCATTTGGTTTAGGAACATACCCTGCTGGTAATGGTGTTCTAGCAGGTTTAGCATTTTCTTGACCAAAACGCTTTACAACTTTCTTAGCATAGTCTATTTGATCAATTATCAATAATTGATTTGGTCTATCTCGAGATATCTTCATCCCTAGATATTCAGAAACTTGTCCTAAGTCTCTACATTCCCATATTTCCATGAACTTGCTCTTCTTGTCTAATAAGAGTCTTTTGTCATTTCCCAAAAATAGTATGTCATCAACATATAGTATGACAACTATTATTGATCCTTGTTTGTTAAGGATATAAACTCCTGTATCCGAAAGACATCTTTTGAATCCTAAGGATTTCAAGCTTTTATCAGCTTGTTTATTCCAAGCATATGATGCTTGTTTAAGACCATATAAGGCCTTTTTTAACCTATAGACTTTTCCCTCTTGTCCTTTTGTGACAAAGCCTTCTGGCTGTTCCATGTAAATCTCTTCATCAAGATTTCCATATAGGAAGGCTGTTTTAACATCTAGCGCCTTGATTTCCCAATTTTCGAGTGCAGCTGAAGCCAGAAGTAATCTCACTGTTTCAAATCATGCTACAGGAGAAAAGGTGTCATCATAATCTATGCCAGGTATTTGTGAAAATCCTTTAGCAACAAGTCAAGCACATTTTTGACCATCACTTTTAATATTGTAAACCCATCTACACTTCACAGGTTTACGATCTTTTGGACCATCAACTAACTCCCAAACATCTCGTTCGAATAGAGCTTTGGTCTCATCCTCCATAGCTTTAATCCATTCTTGAAAAGCTTTAGGATTAGATTCTTTAATTTTTAACACGTCCCTAAAATGAACAGGGATATCAGATTTAGGTAACACTGCTTTTGAGAGTAGGAAATTAATAAATTTCCTTCCTCCCTCCTTTTGTAATTGATCAAGCAGCATATCTATATCTGAAATTCCTTTATCCTGAATAATACCAGGATCAGATTCATCTGATATTTCGCTTGAAGTGTCTTTTTGACTATCAGAGTCTTCAGACTCATTGAAAGGATTCTTATCCAGTTGTTTTTCTATTTCAAGAGGAGTTTTCTTTCCATAAATATTACCCTCTTTATAAACTGGTTTCCTTTCTCTAGTACTTCGGCGAAGTGGGAAGGGAATAGGTTCAGGTTGTTTCTGGGATTGTCTTTCTGTAACCTTTTTCTCTTTTCGTGTTCTTCTGATATCTGGTGGTGCATGATGTTGTGTCCCAGGCCGTCTACTGGAATTCTCTTCAGATCTGTTTTCACTTGATCCTCGAACATCAGGTCTGACAGGTAAATCCTGTTCTCCACCATTATTATTAGGCTCTATATCATCATTATCATGAGATGAATTCTGCTCTTCATCTGGTGTAAGATCATGATTGAATGATGGTTTATATGGTTTGGGATCATCGTCGTCACTATCGAGATGATTGTTGTTTTGGGAATTGGAGTCAGATTCATGTCCATTTTGATCCCTTTGGTTAATACCTGGTGGACTTTCAAATAGTCTATCTTTATTGTAATTTTCGCTTTTTCATGGAAATACTGATTCATTAAATAGTGCTTTAACACCAATGAATATAGTGTTATCTTTCTTCATAAATTTATAAGCTTTAGATCCTATGTCATAACCAATAAAGGTCATTGGTTCAGATCTTGGTGACAGCTTATCTTTACGAATTTCTTTAGGTATGTAAACCCAAGCTAGACAACCAAACACTTTAAGGTAATGAACATCAGGTTTTTCACCTGTCATGTTTTCATAGGGTGTAGACCAATTCATCCTTCGTAATGGTGTGCGATTGTATACATGAATAGCAGTTTCAAAAGCAAATTCCCACCATGATTTTGGGCAGGAAGATTCTAATCTCATGCTTTCTGCTTTTTCAAGTATAGTATCATTTAATCGTTCAGCACGACCATTTTGTTGGTGTATGTGAGGTGCACTCTGTTCTCTAAAGATTCCTTTTGAAGCAAGAAACTTGCTAAATTCATGCGACTTGAATTCCCCCCCTCAATCTGATCGGAAACGTTTGACTCTACTGCTATATTGATTTTTCATGAGTTCTACATAACTCTTGAAAGCAGTGAATGTTTCTGATTAGTTTGAAGAAGTGCCATATAAGCATAGGAAGAATAATCATCTAGTATCATAAGACACCATTTCTTTCGATGATAAGATTCCATAGGCAATTCTAATAAGTCTGCATGAATCAATTCAAGTGGCTTTGAAGCTCGCTTGATTGATGTAGGAAAAGATTTATTATGCATCTTTCCTTGTGCACATCCAGGACAAATTGTATCTGTTGATGGTATAGATAATTTGTCAAACCCTTTTGTATGATCGAAGACATGTTTCAATACATTTTTAGATGGGTGACCCAATCTTTGATGCCAAGTGTTATAATCCACTATATGAACTGAAGGTTCGGCCATTTTTACACTTGGATGGACTATTTCAGTCAAAATCCAATGAATGGGATCTCCTATATGTCTAGGATATGCCATTATAAATGGTCGCCCAGTTTTTAGTGAAAATATAGTACTATACTTGTCCGATTTTTCATGAAAGCCTTGTAGCTTTAGTTGTCCAGACGATATAAGTCTGACACTAGCTGCAGGCATATAGCAAACTTTTTCAAGTTTAATGACATGTTTATGTTTATGCGTGGTTTCTACCTGTAGGAACACAGTTCCTTCTCCAAGTATTGCTACTTGAGATCGTTTATCAGCTGTAAATACAGGCTGTGAAACTTTAAAAGGATGATATTCAGAGAAATCTTTGATTTCAGGAGTTATGTGGATCGATGCTCCTGAATCAATCATCCATGGAGTTCCTTTGGACTCAAATTCCTTACACTTGTCACAACCACACACATTTATCTTACTACTCATTTTTGGAATGGAGGCAACTAAAGCAATGTATTGATCGCTATTCAAAGTAGTACAAATACTACTATCTACATTGTTACCTTTGAAATCAAGATGCCTCATAATTGGGCTCGTCTTGATAGTCCTCACTGATTTTTTATCAGAGAAGAACTTTTGAGTAGAAAGATTTATGTACTGATATTCCCCATCAGCTGTGTCATAAAAGTCTTCACCTAAGGAGACTGTGTCTGACGTATTGTCCATTTCAATGTCAGCCCTTTCATCTAGGACTCTGAAACGGTTTTCTGCAATTGGATCAACCACCATTTGCATTTCCACATTATCTGCAACTGAATATCCTTGATCTTTCAGTTGCTGTAGATTTGACGCTAATGGTGCCATTCTTCGAATCAAGGGTAGAGCAGGATCTATCCTGTCTACTAAGTGAGTGAATTTTGGTGTATTCGCTTTCCTGGTGTCCCCAACATTATTTTTTTGTTGTTGTTCTAATAAAAAGGCCTTCTTCTTCTTTTTATTATCATGGTTGATCTTGTTCCTTTCTTGATTGGACAAGAACTGGGGTTTACCAGTGTTAGGAGGTCTGGAAGACGGTCCTGGTGTCGTCCATTTCCCTTTATTTTGATTCGAAGAATATGAATTCTGGTTATTAAAACCAGGTTTGTAATTATTCTGGTTGCTAGGACCAGAATTTTGTTGATTCCAATTAGGCCTATTAGGGCCTTTGGGAAGCTTCACTCTAGCAGTGTGAACTACCCCCCCAGAAGACGTCCTCCACCTTTGAGATTCTTCCTCTATCTTTGGAAGAATATCAGCAAGTTTCAAATCACTTGCTTTCATTGTTAATAATACACTAGATGAGACACTGTCCCATCCTTGTGGCAAAGATGCTAACACTACCATTGCTAGCATATTGTCAGGGAATGTGAAGCCATTGACAGAAAGTCGATTAGCTGTTGTCAATAGCTCATTGACTGACTCTGTCAATTTATTGGTGTTGATTTTCCAATGTATTACTTTTGAAAAGTCAACAAAAATGCCAGCTGCTCCTGGCTTGCCAAACGCTTCCTGCAATGCAATGAAGGTAGAGTTTGACCATGGTTGAATCAGGTGTCTTAAAGACAGTGAGATTTTCATGGTTATTAATCCCAATGCCTTGTCATTGTTGTCACAGTAGTCATCCCAAGCTTCCTTTTTCTCTTTAATGCGACGAAGCTCAGTTGCAGATGTGCTATCAGCTGTTTCTGCAGTTTTCTCAGCTTCTGTAAGCTGTGGCTTGATCCTGTTGCCAAGAACATACTGCCAAAGACCTTTATACTGCAGAGCAGCTTTGATAGCTGCTGACCACTCATTCCAATTGTTGCTCCCAGTAAGCGTTGGAATTTTAGATAAGTCATCTTCTCCCCCAATGATTATATTGACACTTGCTGCTCTAGCAAGATTATCAATTTCCATCCAGCCTGTCTGGGCTCTAGGATCGATGACTAGATGACGATGGCAACTAGACTGTTCACCATTGATTTTGTGTAAATGGAAGTTGACTCTCTTCCTTATTGACTTTGAATATGAAGCCAATTCTTTGATATCAATGTACTGTGGCCATTGATATTGAGCCAATGCACGGGTTTTTATTGCTGCCAGATAGCAATAACCAATTTTTGACCATACAGGACTTTCCACAGTATGAACCCAAGGGTGGATAAGTCCGTCCCTTCCCTTGAGTTCTACTATAATGAACTCTCCTTGTTCAAGCTCTTCATTCCTTCTAGCTTTAATCAAGAAAGAGTATTTGCTATCATTCAAAGAAGGATGTGAATAGTCGGAACTGTATATTTCTTCATCAAGTATATACAACTTGTGAGTTTTGGGTGGTTGTTTTGGTTGTTCAGCCAACTCTCTCTTGGCTTTTCGTTCTTTCTGGCGCAATTTTTTAGCTTTCTTTTTAAAGCTTTTCACTCTCTCCTCCTCTTGATTCAAGTTTTTAACGGTTTCTTGGATACTTTCTATAAGATCCTCAACCTGTTTTTTATCCTCCATTTCCTGGTGGATAGCTTGGTGCATGGTGGAAATATATTTATTAATTTTAGTGGTTCTGCTTTCCTCTAAGACAGAATCACTGTGATATGTATTGGGCAGTATTTTTACTTTCCCAATTTTCGACCACTCCTTAGCGTGGTCCCAGACTTCACTTCCAGACCTGCTATTTCTCTTTGGAGCAGCTGGTACCTCCATTTGTTCTGTCGTCCAGTCCTCTGCCTTTCCACCAAGGTTGAAGAACCAGGTCCTAACTTCTTCAGAAGTTGGCCAATTTAGTTGATTTTTTGGACGCAGAGAGAAGGTAGCGCCTGCCTTGTTTTTAGCGGACAGGCCCGCTTTTGCCACATCGGCATATGAAACCGATTTCTCCTTTCCTTTCCCCTTATCAGCCTTTTGGGCCAATTTCATCTCTCCAGTTGCAATGTTAAAAATATTTTTTCCATAATTCGCCTTTTGAAGGTGACCTGCTTGGAATTTTCGAATGTCATTTAAAATTTCATCCACTAGAGATTCCTCACTGGCTAGTTTAGCAGCTTCGTTGTCTAATTCTTGACAATGCTTCCAAACAGAAAGTTGCGCATCTGCAATGCGCTTTCTGTGGTTTTCCAAGTCTGCTTGTACCTCATTGTACCAAGGAGACTTTTTGGTGGACGTCCCAATAGGGGCAGTGGGTCCCTTGCTGGTAGATTGCAAGGTGTTGATAAAAATGGAGCTGGTAAACCCAGCTTTAGCGACTTTTTGAGAGGAGTCAGATTTGGAGCCAGGGGTACCGGCTGTGATATATTTGTTGCTGGACGAGCCAGCAGAGACAGAGGAGGAAGCGGTGTTGGTGGTGGAAAACATTTGGTTATAAAAAGGTGTTGGTGGTGGTTTGTTTATAGAATTGAGTTTGTTCTGTAAGAGAGAAGGTAAGCAACAGTCTGAAAAGACTTTCGTTGCTCAGAACAAAGGTATGGACATCGAGTTTTCGATTTTATTCTCCCGCGATAAATGCTTGAGCATGTGCATAAACATGGTAGTTTGCTTTTTGTCATAATGTGCTATAATTCATCGCCAGAAGGGGATCCAGCCCTTCAGGAGTGCTTGGGGGCTCCATCAAGTTCCCCACAGCGATAAAAATATCCTCCACTATTTATAGATATAGTAATAAGCTATTATTATGACACTAAGGAGCGTCCTAATGTAGATGGGATGCTAATCAGTGCCCATCACTGGTCTGCGTGTACCAGGGAACAATGTCCCATGCAGCACGACCCTTATACAGAATTACTACTATTTTTAATTGTGGAGAACGATTTTATGCTGATGAAAACAGCCTACATAAGCACTTAATTATTCACGGCCAATAGGGGGGTGCAAAACCTTTCCAGATCTAAGCGATTAAGCCTAGACCCTTTATCTGTCATGGGACAGCCCTAAACTTGAGTGATTTGAATGGTTCACCAGACCAGGTAATTTATTGATTTACCAATCAAGACTACATTTTTTATATTAACCTGGATATTGCAGAACCGGAGACTGGTGAAGTGTGTCACACTAGTGATTGTTGTCACGCCATCCAAGGCGGTCGCTCAAATCCCAAGCGTCATAGGCTTGTTAGGATGAGCAAGAAGTATTCCTATCATACTTCAAGAGATAGCACATTAGTGACTAAATCGGATGTATACTACTCTAATAACAGTACTATGGGCACATTTACTACTTCCCTTGTTTACCTTTGTTATGACAAAAGGGTGCTGACACATGTAATATGCACAGCACAAGGTTTTCATCTATGTGGGGCCCATAACCTGTTGAAACGAGCAATGGCAGCACAGAGCGAGGCTTAGTAAGCGAGGGAACTTACTGAGTACTGTTTAGAACGCTTAGGAGCTAGGGCTCAACTATGCAGTAGAACAGGAGATGTATTTCAGCAGTGCAAAGGGCACTGCTTATATACAGTTACAAGAATCACATGTAACTACATCTAATATACCTATTTCTAGTAATGCGTAGCTTCCTGCTGCGCATTACACCATACCTGCTGCGCATGGTGTCATATTGCTGCGCATTCTACAGCAATCTGTCAATACTTGACGTGTGAAGCATGTTTCATGCATCATGTTCTCACATGCTGTCGTTTCATACTGTTCCTGGGATGAAACTCTATAATATCTGTCAAACACTATAAAAGTGTCAACAGTGTACAAATATCAGATTATATTTGTGATTTAGTGAGCATTCATAAATAACAATATAATATATGAAGCTATGAGTTCGATACTCAACGCTCCAGATCATTATTTATTCAACAGGTTGGATCCTACCTATGCACCGAAAGCAGTGGCAGTAGAACAACTGGCTAGAGAACTGGAGGAGGTGCATGCAAAGGCAAAAAAGGCCTTAGAGAAAGTGGCTCAAATTATGAAAGAGTGCTATGATATGCACCACTGAGAGGCACATGAATATAAACCTGGTGACAAGGTTTACCTCAGCCTGGAGAATCTACTGGTCATTCGAGCAACCAAAAAGCTCAATGGGAAATTTGTTGGTCCACTAGAAGTACTTGTGAAAGTTGGTGAGTTATCTTACAAATTAAAAATTCCAGCATCATGGCAGGTCTATAACGTTTTCAATGAAGTCTTGTTGAAACCATACAGGGAACCAATGTTCCCCAAGCAACAAGCAAAGGTGGCAGCACGCAAGGATGCACAGATGGTGGAAGAGTCCCAGGAGGACGAATACAAAGTGGAGGAAATCATGGACAGTCACGTCAGTGGATGCGGAGGAGGGAGGTTGGAATACCTCATAAAGTGGAAAAATTATCTGGTAGAAGAGTCTACCTGGGAGCCGGCAGAAAATGTGGCCAATGCAAAGGCCAAAGTAAAGAAATTCCATAGGGAAAACCCTCATGCACCAACACACATACAAAACTTAACAGTGGCACAGCGCTTTCCCTACAGAATGACTCTGCAAGAGTGGAAACAGAAAAAATTATTTGGGTGGCAGGATGGGCACTTTGGGCATGAATACCATCACTGGTTGAGCGCCAGCTCCTGCTTTGGATGTGATTGCTCTCCCCTCTAGGGATCTTGTGTGTTTTGATCTAGAGTGGACCAATTTGGTCAGGCTTGATGCCTGAGGAAAAGAGCAAGTGGTTGGACTGCTTTTATGAAAAAATGAAGAGAGATCCACACTATGTGGATGTGGAGATGTCAGCCTCTCGGGATGTGAGGCCTTAAGGGGGGGGGTGATGTTATGAACATAACTCATTTCCTACAATTTTCACAGTAACAATGTCAATGATGATTACGAAGATATGGACTTGGGGAGTCGGATTCTGTTTTTCTTTTCTTTTTATCTTTTTCTTTAGACTCAAACGTTTAGATACAAGGGCCAGATGATATGTCACTAGGATGGGAAGCCTATGCAAAAGCTGCAGCCCTTATTAGGAAGGAGGTTAGGTCAGCACCAGCTATGGGACTAGACCAGGTGCTGACTTGGACAATGGCCCAATGATGGGCCTATGCTATGAAAGGATTCATGAGCGGCACGGCACCTGAGGGGTGACATGGGAATGCCTGAAGGTACTGGTGACTTGGTACTGGCATTGGTGGGAATGCCTGAAGGCGCTATACAATAAGACACTGCCATATATGGGGAGATTGGGACAGCTATGGTCATATGGGCACAGACTTGGCTGCTGCGCATCACCTCTTATTGTGAGGGGTTTTAGCTGCGTGCTGACTGTGCACAGACAAGAGGGAGATGTATATAAGGGCTGTAGTTTAGTGTAGGTAGCCCTTAAGTCTCTAGATAGTTTTTGTCACCTAGACATTACTTCAGAGCAATCGGATTTGTCTTTGGCCTAACAAGCCATCACTGTGGGACGTTGAGGGTTGTGTTTAGGGACCTCCTAACACCTATGTATATGATGTGGCACAGAAATGGATTAGGTCAGCAAGACGCTGAGCCAGGATGGTGGGTCCATGATAGGGATCTATGGCTATGCCACACCCATGGGATGGGTGCCAAACTAGTGGTGTCATGTTAGGACACCAGACAATAAGAAGACTGCGGAGCTGAAGATGGCATATGGGTGTGCACGTATATGGTTAGATGGCAGTGGAGTTTGTTGCTGTGCCCCCTTTATGGATGAGGGGTTTTAGCTGCGCACAGACTGGGAGACTGCATATAAGTAGGGAGTCATTTCTTGACTTAGGGCCCTTAAGGCTCTAGGTGGTTTGTGTGCTACAACACTGTAGTATGCAGCCCCTGAGTATAGAATTGTTTCACTTCTTGTCTTTGTGTTAACAGCCCACCTCTATAAGGGTGTTTAGTGTGGTGTTTTGGCATGTCCTAACATTACCTAGAGCCTTTCTTCTATACCTCCTTTCTGCACAGCAGTCAGATCACATAAGCAAGTTGCTATGCATGTTGCCATTGTCTGTGGATTGGGCCTATATTGACTCTGACTTCTGAGAGGTAGTAATCACACAGCCTGAAACCTCTCCAGGCGACTCTGACAGCTAGGCGACCTTTCAACAAACTAACTGTCAACAATCTCTGTTTAAGAGATCCAGCAAACCCTTAACTTGGGTGGCAACCAACAGTACCAGATGAGAACTAGAGTTCACTGGGGTGTAGCATAGGCAGGAGACCATAGACATGCCCTGGGTAACTAGTACTGGTATTGCAGAAGAGCTCATGGAACGAGTAAAAACAAGCCAGTGGTGTTGTCTATCAGTGCTGATATTAAGTCTTGGGATACCCATCTATACTAGCAGTCCCACATACGTCATCATGGTGACTGATAACTAGGCACAAGGACACCTGAGTGAACAGCAGGGGACACACTATTGGTGAGCTTGCAGACCTTCGACCAAATTGAAGAGACAAGTGCGGGTAGGGTTGTGACTGCATTGTCCTGTGGCTATCTGGGGAGACAGAAGCTACTGAAGAAGAGGCAACAGTGCTTTCTACTTGAGAGTGTCTAGGCAACGGACCAAGGAAGGGACTTAACCTTGGTTGAAGATTTTTGTTACAGGAATAACACCCTTGTCATGAGATTATTTTAATATCACATCCCACAACATACAACAGGAGCAATGGAGTGCTCATTCACCTATATTCTTCCTCACACCCAGGCAACACTACAGGAGATTGGTCAGATCTTTGATGTGGACTGGGTCATGGACACATCAGACAACACATCGGTTCAGTTACAACCAGCAGAATTTATTGGGGACACAGTGGTCTGCTGATTTGATAACCACATATGATTGTGGAGGAGGTACTTAAAAACTATATGACAAGTGCAATTACGTGATGAGTGGCAGCAGCTCCAAGCTAGGGAGGCTGCACAACTACAAGAACAGGAGGAGGCTTGGGAAGCCTTACTTGCAGAAAGATGGGCCAGACAAGCTATAATCCAGGCAGAATGAGTCATGTGCTGGATGAACCAGGAGTACAAAACTCTGGTTGAAATCTTGGAAAAGAACTATGGAGGGGACACATCAAATCCCATCTGGCTGGCAGTCTTATGGTCACAATATAATCAGTGGCTGTTGTGGATAAAGGATGCGGATAGGGCAATCTGCAAATACAAAATTGCCAAGGAAACCATTGACCATGCTCAACACATGGAGGAGCTCTATGCTCATGAGGGCTGGAATGCACTTATGCATGCACTAAATGGCAACATCAAAGCCACGAGCATGGCCCACCTGCAACGTCAGCAGGAATGGGATGAATGACAGGTGGGAATCAGATACAATCTGCACATGATCACCACACCTCCAGGAGGACTTATGGCACCATTGCCTATATGACAGCTTACAGAACCTTTGGTTCATTTCTCAGAACTCAGACTTGGAAAATTCCTCGCAGACATTGGCAAACAATCTTGGGCAGAACACAAAACCCGATTACAGACTTGGAGATCTCAGGTCATGACACATATTCCTGGACCGGCTAGAAAAACTGCTGGTGGAACTAATTTATGGAATGAGGATGGATACTGTTACATGTATCTCTTCAAACCTGAGTATTACAACAAGTTTCACTGGCCAGCATGGCCAACCCTCTATGAGGTCCTTCAATGGGAACACAACTTGAGAGATCCTTTTGTAATCTTTGCCATATGACACATGGTCAACAAAGGCCATTACCATGTAATTGAGGAATGGGAAATCAAGGATGGCGATGAGGAATATGACTGGACGAGGTTGGAGGAACTGGCTCAAATAACACCATACACTTGGACCATGTGCCTCAGAGGACAAAACAAATCCAGGCACAAGAACCGAGCACCAGCAGTTCCAATTTGACGAGTCAACCTCAGATCCACAGTTCCAGTCAAACAGGCTATGGGGGAAACTCAAGGGTGAGTTTACCCACCAGTAGTAGAACCATGACAGATCGAGCAACCAGTGCGTTCATATGCAGTGGCAGCTCAGGCCAATCTACCAGAGAATAAAGCTAAAGTAACCATTGAAGGAGGAGATAGTGCATGGTGGAACCAGGGCATTCCAACACGAGCAGACTGGCTCGGAACAGAGGAATATCCTCAGGGTGCAAATGATGTGCATAAAAAGAGAGACATTATCGCATGGAGGCAAAATGTGGAAAGGGAACAGGCATTACCATACCCGTATCCAAAAATGGCATGGGAAGACAGTTGTCTTCACCCTGATATCCCTGGATACTGCTACCTAGTCTTGATACAGGAGCATTACTGGAACAAATTCCAATGGCCAGCATACCCTCAGTTACAACAAATCTGTGCATGGGATAAAGAGCTTCGAAATGTCGATGTAACTACAATCATATGAAAGAGTTATGCATCAAATGACACCCTGCACATTGAGCACTATAACAGTAATATGTGTGGCTGGTTCCATATGGAAGTTCTGCTCAGCTTAGGAATGGGACACAAGAAACTCAGAGCTTCAGGATTGTCTGTTGGCTTCTGGTGGACAATTGCACTAAAGCCAATTCCGGATCAACTATCACCAGCAGTACCAGGATTCTGCTACTTGCATCTAATAAAGCAGAGATACTGGAATCGTTATGAATGGCCTGCATATCTGCAGTTGATCACCATCTTTAATCTGGAAAAGAAGTTCCGACACGAGGGAGTCCAAATCCAATGGACTATGACAAACCGACATGACATAGTTCATGTCAAACTAAGCCATGGCAATGATGCTAATGGATGGGATATGGTTGAGCTCATGATCCTAAGAGGACATGGAGCAATATGCATTGGAGGAGATGTAAAAGAGGAAGATGAAGAACTTGCATGGGGAACTGAACCCACATTGGAGGAAGAAGTAGAATGGGAGACAATGGTGCAACCAGCACGATCAGACACAGCAGCAGCACTCATTGAAATCAGTCCTTGCTCTCAGCAGAACTTGCCAGAGTTGTCCACATATGACTGGAACCACCTCGGACCACACCTGGCAGGATATTGTTACCTTTGGCTGGTGAAAAAGAAATACTGGAACATGTACAGATGGCCACCATATCTGCATATCAAAACAGTCTACAGATGGGACCTGGAACTTATGGATGAGTTGAGACCTATCTATGTCCGACACACCAAGGGTCACAAATGCATGTGGCATCTAGTACGAGTTACAGGTGAACCTGGTGGATGGCCCTGGATGAAGGAAATGATGTGGAACATGTTATGAGCATAACTCATCCTACATAAATTTCACAGTAATGACATCAAAGACAAACATGAAGATACGGACTTGGGGAGTCGGGTTATATTTTTCTTTTCTTTTATCTATTTCTTTGGACTCAAACAATTAGATGCAAGGGCTGGACAAAGAGACATCATTAGGGGATGGCTATATTAGGACTGCAGCCCGTATATGGAAGGAGGTTAGGTCAGCATTGGCTATGGGACATACTGAGTGCCGACTGGAACAATGGCCCAATGATGGGCCTAGGCTATGAAGGATTCATAGGCCAAACGGTGCCTGAGGGGCGACATGGGAAACGGCTGAGTGTGGAGACAATAAGACACTGCTGGATATAGGGAGACAGTGTGTTGGTGTGGGAGGATGATCCCAGGTATGGTCATATGGGTGCAGACTTGGCTGCTGTGCATTGTCTCTATTGTGAGGGACTTTAGCTGTGCGCTGACTGCGCACAGACCAGGGAAAGGGTATATAAGGGCTGTGGTCTTAGGTAGTCAGTCCCTAAGACTTTAGGTAGTTTCTTGTCTTAGACAGAACTCCTAGAATCATACTAGAATCATCTTTGGCTTAACCAGCCTCTTTCTCATAAGCTTGTGGTTTTGTTTAGGCCAGTCCTAACATAACCTCTTTACATCTCTACCCCGTTGGTCTTACAGCACCGAGCATGCCTTGCTTGTCATTGCTCACAGTGCCAACAGCCTAGTTTGATATCTGAGAGGTAGTAACCATGTAGCCTGCAACCTCTCCAGGCAACTTCAACTACACACATACTGTCAATGGGTGTCAAACAAGATGTCCTCAATTCACCCATTGGGTCTGTCTACCAAACAGTAACAAATGAGAATACTAGTGTGTCAGGAGAGCATAGGCAGGAGACCACAGATGTGCCCCGAGCATAGTATATTGTTATTGCCAAAAAACTCAGGAACAAGTGAAGACACCCGATTTATGTTGTGTATCAAGGCTGATACCAAGTTCCTCTCACACTCCCTGTACAAGCAGTGCCTATTTTGTTTTGGCACTGATAACTTGGCACAAAGATAGAGAGGCAAATTGCCAGGCACATGTATCTTGATAGCTTTCAGACCCACGACACAGCAGACAACAACCCTCTTGTTTCCCAAGAGGCATCATCAACTGGTGCAGATTTATTGCCAGAAGAACGATCAAGTGTCAGTGGAGGCCTGAACTTGGTTGAAGATTTTTTACAGCAGAATGAACAATGAGACACAATGCAGTGCTCATTTACATACATACAACCCTATGCCCAGGCAACACTCTCGGAGATCAGGTGCATCTTTGAGGCGGACTGGGTTACCATCAGCAACATGGTCCAGACAGGACCCAGAGAATTTATTGGTGATACAGTTATCTGCCGATACGACAACCATGTCCAGCTGTGGTGGAAACACTGGAAAGAGTCACAACAACTCGAACATGCACAAGTGCAGATACTCCTCTGGCAATGGGAAGCTGATCAGGAGCTAGAGCAGAAGGAAGCCTGGGAGGCTTTACTTATGGAACAAGCGGCCACTTGCGCAGTCTTGCGAGCTGAGCATGCCATGTGAAAAGCGGAGAGGGAATATCAAACCCTCATGGAGTTGTTGGAGGTCCAATACAAAGGAGACACATCCAACCCAATCTGGCTAGCCCTGGTCTCATCGAAATATAACCAGTGGCTCATGTTAATCAACAATGGCAAGAAAGCTATCTGGCGATACCAGGTAGCTATAGAATGATTACAGTGCGCACACCACATACAAGAATTGTACAAGCATGAAGGCATGACCATGAGTCATGAAGACTGGAATGTGTGGATGCATGCAATGAATGGAAACATATGGGTGACCTGCTATGCTAAATGGAAGTGTGAGCAGGAGGAGGAGGAATGCCGCAGGGGAATCCGATTTGATCCCCTTCTTGTCACTAAGCCACCTGGGGCTATCGTTGCCAGGGACACCAGAATGGCTCCTCACAGAACCACAGGACCATCTTCGCTCTATTGGGATGGACCACTTTCTTGGGGAGGTTGGAGAAAACTCGTGGAATGACCACAAGGCCAGACTGCTAGGATGGTGTGCAAGTGTCAAAGTGCACCTACCAGGACCAAGGGCCAGAAGTCCCATTGCACCAAACCAGTGGAGGGAGAACAGGTACTGCTACATGTACCTGTTCAAAGAGGAGTATTATGACAAGTACAATTGGCCAGCCTGGCCTACTCTTTATGATGTCCTCAGCTGGGAACCAGAGCTCAGGGACGACACGGTGGTTTTTGCCATCCAGGACAGTATTTGACCTGGCTGGTGCCATATAATTGAAGAATCAGCTATATGTTGAGATGACATTGAGTATACCTGGGATGAGTTGGTGGACCTTCATAAGGTCTCCCACTATATGTGGACAGTGCGCTTCAGAGGACAGTCAAAGTCCAAGCGCAGGGCTAAGCAATGACAGCTTGCCCAAACACCAATTAAAAGGGTCAACCTCAGAACACCAGTCACAGTTGAACAAGCATATGCAGAGGCAGCTGGACGAACATACCCAGCAGTAGTAGAACCCAAACTGGTTGTGCAACCAGTGTGGTCATACACAGTGGCAGCACAAGCTGGTAAGGAGAGCAAAGCATGAGTCATCACTCAAGGAGGTGATGCAGCACATTGGAATGGTGGCATAGCCACAGCAGCGGACTGGCTCTCGAATGAAGAGTACCCACAAGGAGCAAACAATGCTCATAAAAAGAGAGAAATCGATCAGTGGAGAAGGATCGTAGAAAGGGAGGCATGGTTGCCTTACCCTTACCCAAAAATGTCCTGGGCCAACAGTGGCTTCAACCCTGACATACCAGGATACTGTTACCTGGTCCTGATCAAAAAACAGTACTGGGACGAATTCATGTGGCCGGCATACCTGCAGATACAAGAAATCTGCACTTGGGATCGAAGCCTATGAGACAATGATGTAATGACCATCATCTGATCATCATACACACAAAAAACTACTCTGCACATTGAAGAGTACAACAGAAATTGCAGAGGATGGCTTCACATCAAGTGTCTCAACAGGGAAGGCATGAGCCATTACAAGTTAGGCACCACCCCCTTTAGGCTTACAGTGGATATGATCACCCATGCCTATCATGCTGTACTAGGATGGAGGGAACACTGGGCAGATACGCAAACACTTGAACCCCTGTCCACCACACAACCAGCTGCAGTAGTCGCAGCACGGGATGATGAGATTCATTGACAGACAGAAGAGAGACAGCAAGCTATCACCAGTGCAGGGCAAGCCCTAGCAGCCATGATCAATGAGTACCAGTGGTCAAATCATCGAGAACCAGGGACCCCTCACCAAGGCAGAAATGCCTGACTTCTATCAAGGAGATCCCCACACAGTGGATGGATGGCTATGCCAGATGGAGACATATTTCATGCTGGCAAATGAAAAAGAAGCCCGTTGAAGAGTCTCGATCTGCTTGTATAGGATTAAAGGTGGAAAAGGAGAAAGAGTGGCAGATTGGAGTGGGGTGAAACTCAAAGCTTTCCAGGAAGCACAACAGGAGTTTCAGGATAAAATAGACAATAACAGATGGAGCCCAGAACTGAACTGGGGACAACTTAACACAGGACAGGCAACTGATGATGATTGGGCATGGGTCAGATGACCATTGGAAAATCAGTTCCCCTTTGTAGACTGGGCAGATTTCAAAACCCAAATGCACAAATTCTTTATGTCAACAGAAACAAAGGAGAAGGCGATTGAGGCACTATTAAAGTTACAGCAGGGAACAATGATAGTAGAGGACTACATCATCAAATTCAACTCCCTCACCTCATTAACTGACTGGAATGATCAAGCTTTGATCTCACAGTTCCAAAATCACCTTAACCCAGTGTTGGGAAGAGAGTTAATCCGATACAGGGGATTACCGGATGGGGCCACCCTACACCAAATCCAGACAAGGGTAACAGCACTTGCAAGAGCTTATCGAAAGGCCAATGAGGCCTATGGATTCTCAAAGGTACAAAGGGAATACAGAGAGTGAGCCCCAGCCCCTAGCAGTCGCCCCCAGTGGCAATTCCAAGCACCACCCCCAGTTGCATCAGGAAGTCAGTTGGATCCAAACGCAATGGATGTAGACAGGGATAAAACAACAATCACCTGCTACAACTGTGGAAAGAAGGGTCACTTCAGCAAGGACTGTTGGAAACCTAAGAAGGAAAGGAAACCACCCACATGTTACAACTGTGGAGATGAAGGGCACATAGCAACAGATTGCACAAAGCCCAAGCAAATAACAATGGGAGAGAAAGGCAAACAAGCCTTGAGAAGCATTGCAGCAGGAGATATGATGGAAGAAGAGTACAAGGAGCTTGGAAAGCTCCAGGGTTTTGCGGAAAGCCAGTAGGCGAGTGCTCAGCACTGCTGGCTGCTAGACAGGTTTCTGATACTGGTGTACAAATATATATGGACTCCCAAATTAACATGCATGATTTACTTTATGAATGCAGTGGGAATGTGCACCAGATAAGAAACCTGCGAGTGAGTGCAAGAAAAGGAGAACGATTACAGACATGGACACCACAATGGATGCTGAGGCAGATCTGGGAAGAACTGAAACAGATAGCAGTGGAGTGTTTGCAGCAATGGGTGCATACAAAATGAATAAGCGAGGTGGATGAGCAACTGGTGGATCAGTTGAATGCCATGACAGAGGTGGAGGCCATGTGGAACCTAGTACACCTATGAGAGAAGGTAGTACAAGGGACTGGAGCACAGGAATTAGATCTCAAAGGAACCATCACCACTATGGATATGCTAAAAACTATCAAAGTAAAAATGTTGTTGGACTCTGGAGCCACTGGATCTTGCATAAACGAGGACTTCATTGAAAGACACCAAATAGCGAAATGACACTTGGTGCAACCAGTGCCAGTATACAATGCTGATGGAATGTGAAACTCCATGGGACAATTGGAATATATGGCACAGGTAAAACTACAAATAGGAGACCATGAGGAGGTCATAGAGTGCGCTGTGACACAAATAGGAAAGACAGATCTGTTCCTAGGGTTCGACTGGTTGAGGCATCACAATCCAACGATCAATTGGAAAAAAACAATCATTGGAATTCAACTGTTGTCCAGGAACATGCTGGAAGTCTTTGTTGGTCCAGGAACTGGAGGATGAGATAGATACAGCACAATGTCTGGAGGAAGGGGAGCGATTACTGGCAGTTCACATTGGCGAACCGGAGTTGCAGATATGTGCTTATGCATCTACAGCAATGAAGATTGCAGCAGCAGAGGCCAGGAAAGCAAAAAAGCAAACTCTGGAGGAAACAGTCCCCAGACACTATTTATGCCATTGAAAAGTATTTGAAAAGGAAACTTTCAATGAACTACCACCATGGTGGCGATGGGATCACACTATTGAGTTGATCCCTGAGTCTAACCCAGTTGATTGCAAAATCTACCCACTAAACAGGGACAAACAGCAACAGCTGGATGAATTTTTGAAAGAAAACTTGGACTCTGGATGAATCCAGCCAAGTAAATCACCAATGGTGTCACCTTTCTTCTTTGTCAAGAAGAAAGATGGGAAATTGCAACTGGTACAAGATTATCGGAAACTAAATGAGATGACAATTAAGAATTGCTACCTGCTCCTGCTCATAGGGGAGTTAGTTGACAAACTATCACAGGCAAAGGTCTTCTCTAAAATGGACATTTGTTGGGGATACAACAATGTACGCATTAAAGAGGGAGACAAATGGAAGGTGGGATTCCGAACCAATAGAGGACTCTTCGAACCTCTGGTCATGTTCTTTGGATTGATGAACTCGCTGGCAACCTTCCAGACTATGATGAACGACATCTTTTGAGTCAAGATAGCAGAAGGATGGGTTGTCATTTATATGGATGACATACTCGTATTCTCAAAGAATCAGGCAGAACATATGGTTCAGGTCAACCGTATCTTAGCAAAGCTTGAAGAACATAAATTATCACTGAAGCCAGAAAAATGCTTCTTTGATAAAACGGAGATGGACTTCCTGGGAGTTGTCATTAGTGAGAATTTGGTCAGAATGGAATCTGCCAAAGTCAAAGCAGTTACAGAATGGCCGAAACCCACATGCAAGAAGGAAGTCCAGCAGTTTCTGGGCTTTGTGAATTTTTACAGACGTTTTGTAAAAGACTTTGCCAAAGCAGCAAAACCCCTTACCCGATTAACTGGGAAGGATGAGTGGAGGTGGACTGAACTTCAGGACGTGGCTTTTGATAGGCTAAAGAAAACTATTGCAGAAGAGGTGGTGTTGCGAATTCCTAATGAGGATGGACAGTTTAGAGTCGAGGTTGATGCCTCAGACTTTGCCATTGGAGGAATTCTGTTGCAGCAGGTGGAGGACGACAAATGGAAGCCAGTTGCTTTCATTTCCAAATCACTCAATGATGCCGAACAAAACTACGAAAACTACGACAAGGAGATGCTCGCAGTTATGCATGCCTTCTACAAGTGGTCCCATTACCTTAAAGGGGCCAAACAAATGGTTGAGGTTCTGATGGATCACCAGAACTTGACATACTTCCAGAAAGCACAAAACCTGAACAGGCGGCAGGCATGTTGGGTCATGGACCTACAGGATTACAACTTTGTAATCAAACATAGAAGCGGAAAGTCCAACATGAAAGTGGACTTGTTGTCATGATGGGCAGGACATGCTTGAGGAGAAAATGATAATGAAGGGGTGATTTTGTTGAAAGAACACCTCTTTGTATGGGTGTTTGATGATGATCATGTGGTAGATGACATCATGAAAGACATTAAGGAAGTGCCCAAGCGGCAATGGGAGACCCAGGTGGTCAAAGGCCTTGAGAAGGCTGAAGGAGACTACAAACTGGAGAAGGGTGTTATGAGCACACCTCACATTTTCAAAACCATTACAGTAATGACACAATGACGACTATGAAGATCTGCACTTAGAGACAACGCTGTCAATAGAAGAAAGGAGGATATGGATTCGGAGAGACGGACTATATTTTTCATTTCTTTTTATCTATTTTACTTCGCTCAAACATCTATGAACAAGACTACGCAATGGGACTTTAGGAGGATGGCCTACGTGAACTGCGGTCCCTATTAGGAAGGTGGTTAGGTCAGCATCGGCTATGGAGATAGACCGAGTGCCGACAGGGAACATGGCCTGATGATGGGCCTATGCCATGAAAGGAATCATGAATGGCATGGCGCCTGAGGGGCGACATGGGAACGCCGAGGAGTACCGAGTCAACAGTACGGTGTGCATGGGAATCGGCCGAAGACCTGAACAATAGGAAGGCCGCATGTGGACAACCCAGGAGTTGGGTGTGGGAGGAACTCTCCACAAATGGTTAGATGGGCGCAGATCGGCAGCTGCGCATTGATCCCGGCTTGAGGGACTTTAGCTGCGCACTGTCTGCACACAGACCAGGGGAGCGGTATATAAGGGCCGTAGTTTACAGTAGG
Organism: Amanita molliuscula; assembly: GCA_023014405.1. Lineage (NCBI taxonomy): Eukaryota > Fungi > Basidiomycota > Agaricomycetes > Agaricales > Amanitaceae > Amanita > Amanita molliuscula. The sequence goes on from JAEBUP010000006.1 coordinate 2,000,881, forward strand.
AGACTCTTAAGTCTCTAGATAGTCTATTGTCACTAGACATAGCTACAGAGCAATCTCATCTTCTTTGACCTAACAAGTCACACTCTGAGTCGTATAGGTTGTGTCTAGGGCAGTCCTGACAAAGGGACTCGTCACCTGGAAAGGGAGAGTCTATGTACCGGCAGTTGTGGCATTGTGAGAGGATATTATCACAATCCACCATTCTTGGGGACATTCGGGCATCGCAAAGACATTGGAGTCTTTGATGAGAAACGTTTGGTGGCCTAACATGCATGAAGACATAGAGTGCTATATTCCTGGCTGTGAAACTTGCCAGAAAGCAAAGCTGGACAGGATGGCATGCATGGCACCATTACGACCAAATGAAGTCCCCTCCAAACCATGGGAAGTCATCTCAGTTGACTTCATAGGACTGTTGCCAGAATCAAAGGGCAATGACATGATTCTGGTGATTGTGGATAGGTTCACCAAGAAGTTGTACTTCCTACCACATCAGAAATAATGTCACAAGGAACAGCAGTACTGTTCAGAGATAACATGTTCCGGGAGCATGGCCTCCTGAGGAAAGTAATCAGTGACAGAGGCCCTCAGTTCACCTCTAAATTTATGGATGATCTCTATGGAATATTGGGGATTAAAGCCAATTCGTCAATGGCCTACCATCCCCAGATGGATGGACAAACAGAATGGGTGAATCAGGAAGTTAAGGAATTCCTGACAATATTCGTGAACAATTGACAGAACAACTGGAGTGACTGGTTGTTGGTGGCGCAATTCTGCCACAATGATCGAGTTCACTCAGTGACAGGATTCACCCCATTCTTTATGAATTATGGACGACACCCAAACAAGGGGTTAGATCCCACCTATGTGCCAAAAGTGGTAACTGTGGAACAACTGGCATGAGAGATCGAGGAGGTGCATGCAAAGGCAAAGAAGGCTTTAGAGAAAGCCACTCAAATCATGAAAGAGTGGTATGATGGCCATCATCAAGCAGCACGAGAATATAAACCTGGCGACAAGGTTTACCTCAGCACCGAGAATCTGCCAGTCATTCGAGCAACCAAGAAGCTTGATGGAAAATTTGTTGGCCCATTAGAAGTCATTGCCAAAGTTGGTGAATCATCCTATAAACTAAAAATTCCAGCATCATGGCAGGTCTACAACATCTTTAATGAAGTCTTGTTAAAGCCATACCGGGAACTGGAGTTTCCCAAACAAAAAGCAAAAGCAGCAGCATGCAAGGATGCACAGATGGTGGAGGAGTCCCAGGAGGATGAATATGAAGTTGAAGAGGTCATGGACAGCCATGTCAGTGGATGCGGAGGAGGGAGGTTGGAATACCTCATTAAATGGAAAAATTATCTGGTAGAGGAGTCTACTTGGGAACTGGCAGAAAATGTGGCCAACACACAGGCCAAAGTAAAAAAGTTTCACAGAGAAAACCCCTGTGCACCAAGGCATGTACGAAACCTGAAGGCATCCCAGTGAACACCTTACAGGATGACTCCACAACAAAGGCAACAGAAAAAATTATTTGGATGGGAGGATGGATGCTTTGGACTCAAGTACCTCGAAAACATGGAGCGCAGATGGTGCAATTGGAAAGGAAGTCAGGTGGCCCTTCAAGAGTTGCCAGATGATACTGATGGGACATTCTCCAGAAACCTGGAGCATGGCAGGTGGGATATACCTGTGCTTAATTTCCCACAGAAGGGAGAGGACAAGGAGCTGGCGGAGGAGTGCTTAGCACATAAAAAAGACACTGAGTGTCTTCAGAAGAAAATCCTAAAAAAGACGGAGAGACTAGATGCTGCTAAAGAGAGGAGTGAGTCAGAAGAAGACCAACAAAAAAGGATTAAGGGTGTTGCACACCCCACAAGAAAACTGATACAGTGGAAGACCACTGTTGAGGAAGTTGAGGACGAGTCAGAGCAGTTGGGCTTGATGCCTGAGGAACAGAGCGAGCAGTTGGACTGCTTTTATGAAAAGATGAAGCAAGATCCACACTATGTGGATGCAGGAATGACAGCCTCTCAGGACGTGAGGCCTTAAGGGGGGGGTGATGCTATGAGCATAACTCATCCTACATAAATTTCACAGTAATGACATCAAAGACAAACATGAAGATACAGACTTGGGGAGTCGGGTTATATTTTTCTTTTCTTTTTATCTATTTCTTTGGACTCAAATGATTAGATGTAAGGGCTGGACAAAGAGACATCATTAGGGGATGGCTATATTAGGACTGCAGCCCATATATGGAAGGAGGTTAGGTCAGCATTGGCTATGGGACATACTGAGTGCCAACTGGAACAATGGCCTGATGATGGGCCTAGGCTATGACAGATTCATAGGCTGAATGGTGCCTGAGGGGTGACATGGGAAATGGCCGAGTGCAGAGACAATAAGACACTGCTGGATATAGGGAGACAGTGTGTTGGTGTGGGAGGATGATCCCAGGTATGGTCATATGGGTGCAGACTTGGCTGCTGTGCATCATCTCTATTGTGAGGGACTTTAGCTGTGCGCTGACTGTGCACAGACCAGGGAAAGGGTATATAAGGGCTGTGGTCTTAGGTAGTCAGTCCCTAAGACTTTAGGTAGTTTCTTGTCTTAGACAGAACTCCTAGAATCATACTAGAATCGTCTTTGGCTTAACCAGCCTCTTTCTCATAAGCTTGTGGTTTTGTTTAGGCCAGTCCTAACAGAACAGCTATGGTTCCCATCAACTAGGCACCTTTAGGTTCACAGCCAACATGGTCAGCCTCTTGTACAATTTGATTAACAGATGGAATGATTACTGGAGAGATGGGCAAACGATACAGCCACTGAGCACTTTACACTCCCCCCCCCTTATGAGTAGAATCCGAGCTCATTCTGAGTATTCTGAACAGAATCCGAGTAGAATCCGAGTTGACTCCGAGTTCAGTCTGAGCTCATTCCAAGTTGGGAACTTTCACCATTGAATCCAAGCTGAACTTGGACTGAGCTCGGACTCCAAGCTCATTCTGAGCCCATTCCCAGTTGTGTAAAATAACTGCTTAACAGGATTTAAAATGTTAAGTTAGTTACAGGGTAAGATGTAACAAAATGTATTACTACATATTCATCTACATAAGTTTTCCTCATCCATACCAGTCCTCATCTATTGTCTTCTTATCACATGTGATATGTGATATAGGTAAATGTATGCTACATATCTTCATCTGAGCTATCTTCATCTACTGTACCCTGCTTTTTGATCACTTGTTTTGTGTGATAATACAGGATGCTGTGTAAAAACCAGTTAAAGTTCCAGGATATCATTCTCCTCAAGATATGATCATAGCCACCTAACCAGGCATTCAATTGTTCACAAGCTTGTGTATTAAATGCACACTTGTAGTAAGATCTCCCATTTTCATCTGTCTCCACAATTACCAAGTTGGGAGCTGACCCATCCAATGGTGCTGGATTACACCAAGTGCAACATAAGTGATCACTTGCACAATGATTGATATAATGATAGGAATCAACTATGAACCTGCTTGTTCTTTGCCAGCTCTGCCATGAGCCATTTGTAACACTCCTTCAAAGCACCATGCAAGCTTTGTCAATGCATATATATGCAGGTTTGCTTTCATCATTAGGATATACATGCTCAAGGAAGCTCAGTATGTTTGTGGGTGATTCTGAATTTCTGAACTTTGCCCATGCTATAACAACTCCACATGGTGCACAAATGGTTTCAATACAATATGTCCTTGGAGGTGTGAAGAGTTCAGTGGGTGTTGTCTGATCACTAACCTCTATATCATGTGGTTGTTGTGAAGAAACAAAAGCTGGCATCCAAGGCAATGATTCATCTGCTCTCCTCATTGCCCTTCTGTATCCTCCTAGTGCATTGGCCTTATGATTGGTGACATGCCTTTGCCACCTGTCCTGATGTTGTACACAAACTTGAGTTTGGGGCATTTTTACATTGGTGCATTCAGTAACATGGCACAATCTTCCAAGTGAGTTCTCATGAAAAGCACAGTATACTCCTCCACATGCATTCAACAAGTCAGAAGTGCAGCCTTGGTATCCACAATACTACAACCAGTATGAAGTTCAGCTCAACCAGGCCATGCAAAAACTTACTGTATGTCCTGTGACAATTCCATCTACCACAGCCATCTTCACAGGTGCACAGTCCTCAATGATGTTACTCTGAGATTGTGATGTATTTATTGTATCTTCCATGCCAACAACAGCTGATGGATCTATTCCAACTGTGTCAGTACCTGACTGCTCCCTGTACTTCTGTGTACACTCATCACAGCTGTGTTGCAGTGACCCTTGAATGATACCATTGTTGCCCAGTAATTGGAAAGCCTCTCTTGTAACTTCATCTATTGGCAACCCATCTTGTATTGTGAACTCTATCTCTGACTCTGCAGCCTGCATGCGCAGTGACTCTTGTACAAATGCATGCCATATTTGCCTTCTTGTTATTTTTTTTGCAGGTGTAAATGATATGTTCCAAAACTGTGCATAGGTTGCAGATGATGCATGAAAAGTATAAATGCCACTCATTACAGCTGAAGTGAAAGGCCTATCAACCCATAAACTCTGTCCCAGTTTAATGTATCTAGCAGAATTTAGATATTTTCTGTCATGCCTGTTGTTCAATTGATTGTGTACTGATTCATGGTCAGCATAGTAAACTGTCTTGCAATCTGGACATTGACCACTGAGAACAGGCACATTGTCATAGTGGGTAAAATTCTTGATAAGGCACACCCAAGGGATATCTCTTGGTTTGGTATTCTGAATCAATGACCTTGGATAACAATTGGGAGATTCACACACAATTGAGTCTGGGAAAATGACATGCACTGGCACAATCTCATCATGTGAAACTGTCTTAAGTCTCCCAGTGAATTTCCCCTTTTTATTATATGGGTATAGCTTCAACAACTTAGCTAATGCATCAAGCTTTGAGCTAACATTTGTGATGACTTGATCACTGTTTCCATCCTGAGTGTCATCATTTGCTTCACCTACAGGCAGAATGTTGGTGGCATTCTTGCTCTTCACTCTTTGTAATATTGCCCTTGATAAGCAATTCATCCAGCCAGTAGTTAAATTGAATCTCTCCCCCTTATATCTTGGGTTTTGTTGATGGCCATGTAGTCCAAGAAGCATTGTATTTTCTGTGATAGAAAATAGAATCATTAACACTGTAGACAGTGATACTGTTGAGTGGAAGTTGTCTCTAACAAACTTGCAAAATTCATGGAATGGTATGTCTGGGAATGGTTGCTCAGGTCTTGCTGCAACAAAAGGAATGATTTGAAGTGCAAATATCCACACCACATAATTTGTCATCACATTCAGAAACCATCACATAGTACACATGAGACTACAACCAGAGATGATACAGGAATTTGCATATGAAAACCAGATATATCACAAAACAGGAGCTTACTTCATGGATGTCTTGCCTTTATAAGACCCAACCATCTGAACCTTCTTCTTGCTATTCTTCTTGGAGCCTCCATCCTCATGTACCATCACTTTCTGCTTGCCTTTGCCCTTTCTAGCCCTGAGCTTATCTTGTTTATGAAAGTATTCTGTCAAATCTGCAAAGGTATAGGTGATTTTAACAGTGCCCCAAACTTCCTGGTCCTCAGGAGCATTGGGCCCACCCTCTAACCATTCTTGCATTTGTGGATAATCAGAGACTTTTGACATTCTCTTCACATGAGAATGCCACATTGATGGAGATACAAACAGTTTGACAATCTCAGTCATATTGGGCCTCTTCTGAGCAGGCCATTGACCCTTTGAAAACATATCATCTAATTTGTGCTGGGCCTGAATGCAGGACTTGTATTTCTGGTAGTAAGACTTCAAGGATTTGTCTTCTTTGTCAGTCAAATGTGCAGGAATGCTAAGCAGTGCCACCAGATCAGCAGTGGAAAGCTCAGAATGGCCCAAAGCAGAAGCACTAAGAGCTGTAGAGATACCAGAACTGGATGGATTGAAAGTGGGAGTATTAATGCCACCTGCCAGGGATGAAATTTGTTCATCTTCCTGCATTACATTTAAGTTACATGTAGATATATGTTGGCAAGAACTTACAGCACATAGATAGAGCACAGATTTGCCCTCCACAGCTGACCACTCTATACCCTCATCCTCAGCTAGGGCATGACTGTATCTTCCTTTGATAACCCATTCTCCATCCTCAGAAATGTATATCCTTTGATTGAGCTCTATATGATATTAAAGCATAATCAAAGAATGAGAAGTGTTCAATTACTTACTGCTTACAGGAGAATACCTTCTGGATAACTTATCAAGGACAGGTGCAAGAGTGGGAGTGATATTAGTTTTTACAACCATAGTGGGCTTAACCTGATCAAGGGCCTCAATGCAAGACTTGTAAACTTTCACTAAGCCCTGAACTTGGATGCTGTCTGGCAAGAGATCCTGGGCATCTGCAAGACTGAAGATATTGCCAGTTGCCTGCCCCCTAATAGACCCTCCAGTAGTCCTGGATGCACCCTCAGAAGGGAGATCAATTCCTTCCTCTGATAAAATATGTAAAAGAGCACTTAGAATATTGGGTAGAATATACCAGCAATGTCAAAAACATTTCCTTCCTTCAATTTTTCTTCATTTTCCCCTTCCTGAATCCACTATGAGCAAGAGAAGAAAATTGAAATTTTCACTGACTGCAACCTCACTACCATTCTTACTTCCCTCAGTCTACAACACAATTAGATGTTACAATACAAGATAATGATGATCAAATACCTTTTCTGATGTTTCACTCTTACTCTCATGCTCACCATTGCCATTGCCACCCTCATCATCCTTATCCCCACTCTCTGCTTCAGCATCCTTACTGTCATGCTCATGGTCACTATCTTTACCCTTGTCACTGTCATCCTCCTCTTCCTTATGTGCAGATCAGCACCCACATCCAGTTGTGCCTGTGTACATACCTTCTCTCCTCCACTTTCTCCCTCATTGCTATCATTGGAGGAATCAAGTTGAGTTTGGCTGGGGGTGGGCATGTCCTTGCTAGTAGCAGCAGGCATAGGTCGTTTAGGTGGGTGAACAGATATCCCACTATCCTCTAATACTTTCTCAATTCTATACATATGAATATAAATATTAATTGATACAAGATACAAGAACAGAAGATAGTAGGTAGGGTTATAGCAGCACCAAGAGGCAGTTGCAATGGTGAAGAGATATGGGCAGTGGTGGTGTGTGATTGTGGTTTCGAGGAGGGGTGATGGGTGGTGGCAGTTGTGATTTTGAAGGAATATGAGTGGGGCAGCAATGGTGGGTGTGGTTGTGGTTGCAGGTGTGGTTGCAGGTGCAGGTGCAGTTGTGGGTGTGGTTGCAAGGATGGGTGATGGGTGGTGGTGGTTGTAGTAGCGATTGTGAAGGGAGATGGGCAGGGTGGTGTGCGGTTGTGGTTGCAAGGAGGTTGTTGGGTGGGAATGGGGTGGCAGGCAGTGGCATGGTTGTGGGGGGGGTTCACAAAGGCAGCGGGCAATGGTGGGTGCAGTTGCAGTTGTGGTTGTGGTTGTGGTTGCAGTTGCAGTTGCAGTTGCGGTTGTGGTTGCAGTTGCGGTTGCGGTTGTGGTTGCAGTTGCAGTTGCGGTTGCGGTTGCGGTTGCGATTGTGGTTGTGGTTGCAGTTGTGGTTGTGGTTGTGGTTGTGGTTGTGGTTGTGGTTGCAAGGATGGGTGATGGTGGTGGCAGTTGCGATCATGAAGGGAGACGGGTGGGGCAGTGTGTGGGGCAATGGTGGGTGTGGTTGCAGTTGCAGTTGCAGGTGTGGGTGTGGTTGTGGTTGCAAGAGGGTGGTGGAGGCAGTGGGCATGACAGTTGTGGGTAGCGCAAGGTGGTAGGTGGTGGTGGGTGTGATGGTTATGGGTAGTGCGAGGTGTGGGTGATGGGTGGTGGTGGTCGCAGTTGCGATTGTGATGAGTCTATTCTGAGCATTGTCAATCCTAAGACAAATCAGCTCAATACGAGCTGAGCTCGGATTTGACTCGGATCCAACTCATACTGAGCTTGGACTATGAGTTCCAATTTGAGTGAGTTGCCTGCCAATTTTTTTGCACTCGGAATTGACTCGGATTCTGAGTAGCCTACTTGGAATACTCGGAATGGGCTCAGAATCTCGGAATAGGGGGGGGGGGAGTGTAAAGCGCTCGAATGGGGAGTAGAGCAAGACTCAAGGATGCGAACTAGACGAGGAGGACATGACAAGAGACTGAGACTTGAGAGGAACTGGGGTGTACTATTGTGTTTTCTTCCTTTTTGTATGTACTTGTACAGGGACTTTATATATGTTTTCTGCTCAACTAATAATGAAGTATCTCTTGTAAAATTTCACCTCACAACCATGTATCCAAATCCATCTTGAAGGCCTTCATGCAATGGGGCTAGCTGAGGGACACGATGGTGGAATATGAGTGCCATGGTGGGAACCAATATTGCAACCCAATGTGGGATGCTAATAGATTTGTTGACTGAAAATAGACTTGCCTGATTACTGTTGGTGGCAACTCTGGGGTTCATCTGGCTTGATGCATCCCTGTTCTCTATTTTCTGTGGACCTGACTAGTCTATACTGTAGCTGGTTGTTGGCCAATGGCTTTACTCATCCACTAGGGTCCTAATCTGCTGCATTGGTGCATCACTATGGATGACATGGCGATTGGATTGTGGAATGCAGATCTTCCTAATGTGGATATGGCTTGATGGTGGCAGTCCCTTCTCCAGTGAACTAAGCTGTGCTGGCTGACAATTTTATGCAACTTGGCCAATGTGGTGCTGACATCAGGTGCAAATGACTGACTGAAGTGCAGGGTTTGGATGGCAAACACGAGAGGTGACTTGATTGTTGGTTGTGGGTGATGCTTGCCTTCCTGCAGATTATCATGGATAATCATGGAGTTGCTCAGAGTTGCTTGTGACTAGCACAGAATACCTGCAGATGGCTCCTATACACTCCTACCTCAGAACGATGCTCATCATATCCCCCCACTTAAAAATCTGACTGTCCTCAGTCAGTTGTGTGAAGGGATTGGCTAGTTGATTGCTGGTGGTTGAAATGAAATGGAAATAAAATCTGACAAATGAAGATTGGCAAAAGGCATGGCTGTGTACTGGGTATCTTGCAGAATTCCATATCTTCTGTTCAGTAGCTGCCTCCTGGGTCGGGATTGTTGTCTATTTCTGGCCAATCATTGATTACTGAGTCTTCATCACTACTGTCACTGTCACTGCTGAAATCTTCATTGGTCCATAGGTGGTGAGCAGAATGGTGGCATTGATGAGCATCGTTCTGACGTGGCAGTGTACAGGTATCAGATGGACTAGTCTCAGCACTAGATGTTAGAAACCTCACCCCCACTAGGATGAGACATGCACTGACCCCATCACTTAGCATCTGTACTCATCCAAGGTCTTCTGCAGGTCTTCCATGCTAGCCATGAGCAACTCTGTGATTATCTGTGATAAGGCAAGCATTGCCCACACCCAATGACCAAGTCATCTCCCATGTACACCATCCAAACCCCACACTAGTCAGTCATTCACATCTGATAAAGCACCCTGTCAGCCAATCTGCATAAAATTGTCAGCCGGCACAGCTTAGGTCACCAGAGAAGGGACCATTGCCATCAATACTATATCCACGTTAGGAAGGGTCTGCATTCTACAATCCAAGGGTCACCCCTATGCAGCCACCCTGTCATCCCTAGCAACACACTGACATAGCAGATCAGGACCCTAGCAGACAAGTAAACCCATTGGCCAATGACCAGCTATGGTATAGACCAGTCAGGTCCACAGAAAATAGAGAACAGGGATGCATCAAGCCAGATGAATCCTGGAGTTGCTGCCAACAGCAATCAGCAATGTCTATTGCCAGTCTATGACTCTATTAGCATCCCATGTCAGGTACCACCATCATGTCCCTCAGCTAGCCCCATTGCATGAAGACTTTCAAGATGGATTTGGATATACAGTTGCAAGGTGAAAATTTACAGAGTTACTTCGTTATTGGTAGGATAGAAAAACATATATAAGCTCCTGTACAACACATAAGAAAATAACACAATAGTACACCCCAGTTCCTCTCAAGTCTCAGTCTCTTGTCATGTCCTCCTCATCTAGTTCACATCCTTGAGTCTTGCTCTACTCTGTGTTCTGCATTACTGCCACTACACACATGCACACTATAAGTGTTATTATCCACAAACTCCACTAGTTCTGTGTATTGTAGTGTTGTCATTGAGCATACCAGAGTTGACAGGAATCCATTCATGACCTCACACCTTCCTCTCCTCCCTATTTCCAATAGTGGAGTGAGCTTATCAGCATTGACATGGTTCTTGCGTGACTGGATTGAGATGCCTGATGTTCTGTTTTTGAGGCATCAGAGGTAGGGCAGAATTGACTGGGGTGTGATGGGGTTTGATGGGGCAACTAGACTTGACTATATTTTCTTCTGTGGACTTGACAGCTGCTACTGAGGACTTGATGACAGGAAACTCAGCTGAAACTTGTGAAATCATGGGACTTGGTGATGGACTAAATTTGGCAGGCTGACTATCAAGGATGGAGGATGGTGGGGTTGGGATTGTGTAAGTGTTTGGGTCTGTCTTGTGGGGGCTGGTGCTGGTCAATGGGGTATAGGCTTCTATCTTGCTGGGCTTTTGCTGGACTGGTTTGATTGTGATGCTTCAGTTTTCCTCTCTGTGATTGCTGATCATTTCCTCAAGGCTTACTGAAAAACCTGCTTCTCCTTGCATATTTTGACGAAACTAGGTGGTCCACAGGGTATAGTTGGGGCTGGTGTGGCTGGTGCTGGTGCTGCTCATGATTTGTTCTCCTTGGCTCATAGGGGGATCTCTACTCTGTTGGATACTACCTTATTTTTCCTCTTGGCTGCCTGCAATGCTACAAGGGTTCTCTGCATTCGCTTGATTTCTTCATCAATGTCATCCGCAGGGTGCACTGCTGTCTCATAGTTCAATATTGGCATGGTGCTTGACGAAACCATTAGCTCCTGGTTGTTATTGTGTGGCAAATAGAACATAGAGGGACATGTACTGGAACCTGATCTTAGTGGGACTGTGTTAGAACTAGTGGCTGGCATGGTTTGCAACCAATTCCGTGGGGCTGGTGCACAAGTCTGGTTCATTGTGACTGACTGTGTGATGGACTGCAGCATGGTCTGTGTCTGTAGTGAGCTCTGGGCCATCTTTTCCATCAAACTGAACATGTCTTCTGTCTTTACTCTGGGCATTGCTACTGGCTCGGGTTTGACTAGCGAAATTGGCATGGGGTTGGTGGGGTAGACTGTGGAGTTGCCAGAGTTGATGATATGGGACATGGCAGGCTTGTTAATCAACCTATTGTAGAAGGATGTCCCTTGAATGACTTCCTTCACAGCTGCTAGCATCTGCTCAAGCAAGTATGGATCGTTGCAGTGCACATTTGAGTATTGACTACACATGTAGTGGTACATTTCCATGCTGACATGGACTTGAAACCCCTTGAAGAAGTATTCACTTTGCTGGCATGTCAATAGCTGTCCATTCTTAATGAGATACCTCATGATCACTAAAAAGCACTGGTAGTAGCTACATAGTTCTTCTGCTGTTTGGATTCTGAGCCAGAGTGTTTCTTCAACTAGACAATCCAGATCCACCTGAGTATGTTCGCATTGGTTGATTACTCTGGCATATAACATGATGATGGATGCTTTGAAAGCCTTGTATGTGGATGCTACATTGTAGGTTTCAACTCCTTTCCATAAATCATACTTGGTGTTGTGGAGATATCATAGCACATATGCCTTCTTTTGCTGTGTGGATGTGATTCCAGATTTGCTAAATAACAACTCAAGCTCATTGAAATAGCATGTAAGGCAGCAGGGTTGGCTGGAGTCAAAGCAGGGTGCAGCAGCATCATAGCAAGCAGGCATGGGCTGGATGGGCTGGGTGTAGTCAGTCATCTTGGCTTTCGTGGAACTAAACTTGTTGGAACTAGAGGTTGACAAACTTGAACTGAAACTACTGGAACTGGAGAAAATGTCAAATGAGTGGAATTGCCAAGGTTGGCATCATGTCTGGAGACTTGCTGATTGCAGGGTGCCTTGGGCGGTGTTGACAGCGTAATTCTTTTCAAAGCCTCACTGGGGCAGCCAATTTGATAAGCTCACTCCACTATTGAAAATAGGGAGCAGAGGAAGGTGTGAGGTCGTGAATGAATTCCCATCAACTCCAGTATGCTCGATGACAATGCTACAATATGCAGAACTAGCAGAGTTCATGGATAATAATGCTTATAGCACACATGTGTGTAGCAGCAGTAACATGGAACATGGAGTAGAGCAAGACTCAAGGATGCGAACTAGATGAGGAGGATGTGACAAGAGACTGAGACTTGAGAGGAACTGGGGTGTACTATTGTGTTTTTCTTCCTTGTACAGGGACTTTATATATGTTTTCTGGAGTGCTTTACACTCCCCCCCCCCCTTATTCCGAGATTCCGAGCCCATTCCGAGTATTCTGAGTAGGCTACTCAGAATCCGAGTCAATTCCGAGTGCAAGAAAATTGGCAGGCAACTCACTCAAATTGGAACTCATAGTCCAAGCTCAGTATGAGTTGGATCCAAGTCAAATCCGAGCTCAGCTCGTATTGAGCTGATTTGTCTTAGGATTGACAATGCTCGGAATGGACTCAGACTATGAGTGGAATATCAGTTGTCCGAGCTGTGTGGGCAAGACTGAATGCTTGCCACCCACTATATATAGCAGTTGTGATGTGTTACACATGACAAAGTATAGTATATAAGCGTGTTGCACATTGTTGAACATCACGTGATGAAGCACGTTTGGTGTTTGGTTCATTGAGCATGACAGGTCACTTGTCACTCCCTCATTGCCTCATCAATAATGATGCCCGCCAATACTCGCTCTGCCAATTGTCCTGGCCCGCCAGCCACCACCTTGCTCCCTGCTTCGACTAAGTGTAGTTGAGCCCAGTCTTCCATGTCCATCAAGGAGAAGAAAAGAGCAAGGAAGGAACACAGGTAAGTCCCAGCCTTATGATGTGATTTTACCCTCACCACACACTCTGTTGCACAGGAGAAGCTTGGCTGCCCACGCTCGTGAAGACAAAGCTGCAGAGGATCCAGCACAACTCAAACCGTATGTTTTTTAAAACTTTTCGCTATTTTTTGTGTTCTGATCAATGAACCATCCACCCCAACTCCCACCTACCACCTCATGCTACCCACGACCATCATGCCCACCGCCACCTACCACCTCAGCACTACCCATAACCATCACACCCACCACCACCTACCACCTTGCACTACCCATAACCATCACACCCACTGCCACCTACCACATTGCACTACCCATGACTGTCATGCCCACTGCCTCCACCACCCTCTTGCAACCACAACCACACTGTGCCTGCCCACCGCCTTTGCGAACCCTCCACAACCATGCCACTGCCTGCCACCTCATGCCCACCTATCAACTTCCTTGCAACCACAACCACACGTCGCCCCGCCTGTCTCCCTTCACAATCACAACTGCTGCCACCATCACCCATCCTCACAACCATAACTGCACCCACACCTGCACCTGCAATGGCAACCACAACTGCACCCACCATTGTCTGCCGTCTTTGTGAACCCCTCCACAACCATGCCACCACCTGTCACCTCATGCCCACCCAACGACTTCCTTGCAACTGCAACCGCACGCCACCCTGCCCATCTCCCTTCACAATCGCAACTGCGACCACCACCACCCATCACCCACACCTCGTGCTACCCATAACCATCACACCCACCACCACCTACCACCTTGCGCTACCCACAACTGTCACGCCCACCGCCTCCACCACCCTCTTGCAACCACAACCACACCCACACCTGCAACTGCAACTGCAACCACACCCACCATTGCCCCGCACACTGCCCCACCCGTCTCCCTTCATGATCGCAACTGCCACTACCATCACCCATCCTTGCAACCACAACCACAACCGCAACCGCAACCGCAACTGCAACCACAACCGCAACTGCAACTGCAACTGCAACCACAACCACAACCACAACTGCAACTGCACCCACCATTGCCCGCTGCCTTTGTGAACCCCCCCACAACCATGCCACTGCCTGCCACCCCATTCCCACCCAACAACCTCCTTGCAACCACAACCGCACACCACCCTGCCCATCTCCCTTCACAATCGCTACTACAACCACCACCACCCATCACCCATCCTTGCAACCACACCCACAACTGCACCTGCACCTGCAACCACACCTGCAACCACAACCACACCCACCATTGCTGCCCCACTCATATTCCTTCAAAATCACAACTGCCACCACCCATCACCCCTCCTCGAAACCACAATCACACACCACCACTGCCCATATCTCTTCACCATTGCAACTGCCTCTTGGTGCTGCTATAACCCTACCTACTATCTTCTGTTCTTGTATCTTGTATCAATTAATATTTATATTCATATGTATAGAATTGAGAAAGTATTAGAGGATAGTGGGATATCTGTTCACCCACCTAAACGACCTATGCCTGCTGCTACTAGCAAGGACATGCCCACCCCCAGCCAAACTCAACTTGATTCCTCCAATGATAGCAATGAGGGAGAAAGTGGAGGAGAGAAGGTATGTACACAGGCACAACTGGATGTGGGTGCTGATCTGCACATAAGGAAGAGGAGGATGACAGTGACAAGGGTAAAGATAGTGACCATGAGCATGACAGTAAGGATGCTGAAGCAGAGAGTGGGGATAAGGATGATGAGGGTGGCAATGGCAATGGTGAGCATGAGAGTAAGAGTGAAACATCAGAAAAGGTATTTGATCATCATTATCTTGTATTGTAACATCTAATTGTGTTGTAGACTGAGGGAAGTAAGAATGGTAGTGAGGTTGCAGTCAGTGAAAATTTCAATTTTCTTCTCTTGCTCATAGTGGATTCAGGAAGGGGAAAATGAAGAAAAATTGAAGGAAGGAAATGTTTTTGACATTGCTGGTATATTCTACCCAATATTCTAAGTGCTCTTTTACATATTTTATCAGAGGAAGGAATTGATCTCCCTTCTGAGGGTGCATCCAGGACTACTGGAGGGTCTATTAGGGGGCAGGCAACTGGCAATATCTTCAGTCTTGCAGATGCCCAGGATCTCTTGCCAGACAGCATCCAAGTTCAGGGCTTAGTGAAAGTTTACAAGTCTTGCATTGAGGCCCTTGATCAGGTTAAGCCCACTATGGTTGTAAAAACTAATATCACTCCCACTCTTGCACCTGTCCTTGATAAGTTATCCAGAAGGTATTCTCCTGTAAGCAGTAAGTAATTGAACACTTCTCATTCTTTGATTATGCTTTAATATCATATAGAGCTCAATCAAAGGATATACATTTCTGAGGATGGAGAATGGGTTATCAAAGGAAGATACAGTCATGCCCTAGCTGAGGATGAGGGTATAGAGTGGTCAGCTGTGAGGGCAAATCTGTGCTCTATCTATGTGCTGTAAGTTCTTGCCAACATATATCTACATGTAACTTAAATGTAATGCAGGAAGATGAACAAATTTCATCCCTGGCAGGTGGCATTAATACTCCCACTTTCAATCCATCCAGTTCTGGTATCTCTACAGCTCTTAGTGCTTCTGCTTTGGGCCATTCTGAGCTTTCCACTGCTGATCTGGTGGCACTGCTTAGCATTCCTGCACATTTGACTGACAAAGAAGACAAATCCTTGAAGTCTTACTACCAGAAATACAAGTCCTGCATTCAGGCCCAGCACAAATTAGATGATATGTTTTCAAAGGGTCAATGGCCTGCTCAGAAGAGGCCCAATATGACTGAGATTGTCAAACTGTTTGTATCTCCATCAATGTGGCATTCTCATGTGAAGAGAATGTCAAAAGTCTCTGATTATCCACAAATGCAAGAATGGTTAGAGGGTGGGCCCAATGCTCCTGAGGACCAGGAAGTTTGGGGCACTGTTAAAATCACCTATACCTTTGCAGATTTGACAGAATACTTTCATAAACAAGATAAGCTCAGGGCTAGAAAGGGCAAAGGCAAGCAGAAAGTGATGGTACATGAGGATGGAGGCTCCAAGAAGAATAGCAAGAAGAAGGTTCAGATGGTTGGGTCTTATAAAGGCAAGACATCCATGAAGTAAGCTCCTGTTTTGTGATATATCTGGTTTTCATATGCAAATTCCTGTATCATCTCTGGTTGTAGTCTCATGTGTACTATGTGATGGTTTCTGAATGTGATGACAAATTATGTGGTGTGGATATTTGCACTTCAAATCATTCCTTTTGTTGCAGCAAGACCTGAGCAACCATTCCCAGACATACCATTCCATGAATTTTGCAAGTTTGTTAGAGACAACTTCCACTCAACAGTATCACTGTCTACAGTGTTAATGATTCTATTTTCTATCACAGAAAATACAATGCTTCTTGGACTACATGGCCATCAACAAAACCCAAGATATAAGGGGGAGAGATTCAATTTAACTACTGGCTGGATGAATTGCTTATCAAGGGCAATATTACAAAGAGTGAAGAGCAAGAATGCCACCAACATTCTGCCTGTAGGTGAAGCAAATGATGACACTCAGGATGGAAACAGTGATCAAGTCATCACAAATGTTAGCTCAAAGCTTGATGCATTAGCTAAGTTGTTGAAGCTATACCCATATAATAAAAAGGGGAAATTCACTGGGAGACTTAAGACAGTTTCACATGATGAGATTGTGCCAGTGCATGTCATTTTCCCAGACTCAATTGTGTGTGAATCTCCCAATTGTTATCCAAGGTCATTGATTCAGAATACCAAACCAAGAGATATCCCTTGGGTGTGCCTTATCAAGAATTTTACCCACTATGACAATGTGCCTGTTCTCAGTGGTCAATGTCCAGATTGCAAGACAGTTTACTATGCTGACCATGAATCAGTACACAATCAATTGAACAACAGGCATGACAGAAAATATCTAAATTCTGCTAGATACATTAAACTGGGACAGAGTTTATGGGTTGATAGGCCTTTCACTTCAGCTGTAATGAGTGGCATTTATACTTTTCATGCATCATCTGCAACCTATGCACAGTTTTGGAACATATCATTTACACCTGCAAAAAAAATAACAAGAAGGCAAATATGGCATGCATTTGTACAAGAGTCACTGCGCATGCAGGCTGCAGAGTCAGAGATAGAGTTCACAATACAAGATGGGTTGCCAATAGATGAAGTTACAAGAGAGGCTTTCCAATTACTGGGCAACAATGGTATCATTCAAGGGTCACTGCAACACAGCTGTGATGAGTGTACACAGAAGTACAGGGAGCAGTCAGGTACTGACACAGTTGGAATAGATCCATCAGCTGTTGTTGGCATGGAAGATACAATAAATACATCACAATCTCAGAGTAACATCATTGAGGACTGTGCACCTGTGAAGATGGCTGTGGTAGATAGGAATTGTCACAGGACATACAGTAAGTTTTTGCATGGCCTGGTTGAGCTGAACTTCATACTGGTTGTAGTATTGTGGATACCAAGGCTGCACTTCTGACTTGTTGAATGCATGTGGAGGAGTATACTGTGCTTTTCATGAGAACTCACTTGGAAGATTGTGCCATGTTACTGAATGCACCAATGTAAAAATGCCCCAAACTCAAGTTTGTGTACAACATCAGGACAGGTGGCAAAGGCATGTCACCAATCATAAGGCCAATGCACTAGGAGGATACAGAAGGGCAATGAGGAGAGCAGATGAATCATTGCCTTGGATGCCAGCTTTTGTTTCTTCACAACAACCACATGATATAGAGGTTAGTGATCAGACAACACCCACTGAACTCTTCACACCTCCAAGGACATATTGTATTGAAACCATTTGTGCACCATGTGGAGTTGTTATAGCATGGGCAAAGTTCAGAAATTCAGAATCACCCACAAACATACTGAGCTTCCTTGAGCATGTATATCCTAATGATGAAAGCAAACCTGCATATATATGCATTGACAAAGCTTGCATGGTGCTTTGAAGGAGTGTTACAAATGGCTCATGGCAGAGCTGGCAAAGAACAAGCAGGTTCATAGTTGATTCCTATCATTATATCAATCATTGTGCAAGTGATCACTTATGTTGCACATTGGTGTAATCCAGCACCATTGGATGGGTCAGCTCCCAACTTGGTAATTGTGGAGACAGATGAAAATGGGAGATCTTACTACAAGTGTGCATTTAATACACAAGCTTGTGAACAATTGAATGCCTGGTTAGGTGGCTATGATCATATCTTGAGGAGAATGATATCCTGGAACTTTAACTGGTTTTTACACAGCATCCTGTATTATCACACAAAACAAGTGATCAAAAAGCAGGGTACAGTAGATGAAGATAGCTCAGATGAAGATATGTAGCATACATTTACCTATATCACATATCACATGTGATAAGAAGACAATAGATGAGGACTGGTATGGATGAGGAAAACTTATGTAGATGAATATGTAGTAATACATTTTGTTACATCTTACCCTGTAACTAACTTAACATTTTAAATCCTGTTAAGCAGTTATTTTACACAACTGGGAATGGGCTCAGAATGAGCTTGGAGTCCGAGCTCAGTCCAAGTTCAGCTTGGATTCAATGGTGAAAGTTCCCAACTTGGAATGAGCTCAGACTGAACTCGGAGTCAACTCGGATTCTACTCGGATTCTGTTCAGAATACTCAGAATGAGCTCGGATTCTACTCATAAGGGGGGGGGAGTGTAAAGTGCTCCCCCATTCTGCATTACCACTGCTATGCACATGCATGCTATAAGTGTTATTATCCACAAACTCTGCTAGTTCCACATATCATAGCATTGTCATTGAGCATACTGGAGTTGACAGGAATTCATTCACAACCTCACACCTTCCTCTCCTCCCTATTTCCAATAGCAGAGTGAGCTTATCATCAGTTGACATAAAGAAGTCATGCATCTGCCATTTAAAGTCATCCCAATCACCAAATGGGAATTTCCTGATTAATGGTGCTTGTTGCCATGATAAACCATCATTTGAGTCCAGTCCCTCATTGTAATCTCACCAGGGTAAGCCAGGTGCCCAGCCTCAAGTCTGTATTTTTAACTCCATCTCATTGTGGGCTTCCTGAAATGCTCTAAGCTGAACTCCACTCCAGTCCATGGCTTGGTTATC
Source organism: Amanita molliuscula (assembly GCA_023014405.1). Taxonomy (NCBI): domain Eukaryota; kingdom Fungi; phylum Basidiomycota; class Agaricomycetes; order Agaricales; family Amanitaceae; genus Amanita; species Amanita molliuscula. Next base: position 2,020,172 of record JAEBUP010000006.1, read on the forward strand.
TTTTCCACCTTTGATCCTGTACAGACATATGGAAACTTTGCATAGGTCACTTTGCTCTTGCACAAGCATGAAGTATGTTTCCATTTGTCTCAACCATCTATCTACCGTCCTTGGATCGCCCTGGTAGTAATTGGGCATTTCCATTTTAGTTAGAGGACTTGGTTCTGGTCGGTTGGCTGTGTGATATTCATTGATCATTTCAGTGATGGTATTCCTGATTGCCATAACTGTCTGTTGTCTCCCCTGGACCTGGGCATTGATCTGGTTCTCTCATTGGTCAATAGCAGCTGGATTAGAGTTTTCTGGGAGCAGCTGTATTGTGGTGCCATCTCTCCAATACTCATTCCATCCAGACATGGCATTGTAGAATAGTGTAACCATGTTTGTCATAAATCTGAAAGTGCCCAATCAATGTTTGCCATATCTGTTCCACATCATTTCCTTCATCCATACCCAACCATTGGGTTCTCCAGTGACTCAAGCCAAGTGCCACATGTGTTTGTGACCTTTTGTTCATTGTGCATAAATTGGTTGAGATTCATCCATAAGTTCCAGATCCCATCTGTATACTGTCCTGATTTTTGGATATGCTGGCCATCAGTACACATTCCGATATTTCTTTTTGACCAGCCATAGGTAACAGTATCCAGGTAGACTTGGGTCAAGGCAATTTAGATGTGTGGTAGAGGGTCCAGGTGAACCATGTCTAGAGCAAGGACTGACTTCAATGAGAGCTGCTGCTGTGTCTGATCATGCTGGTTGCTTCATTAAGTCCCATTCTACTTCTTCTTCTGATGTTGGGGTTGTAACCCATGCAAGTTCCTCATCTTCTTCTTTCAAATCTGCACCCATGTGTAGCACTCCATGTCCCTTTATGATCATGAATTTGATCATATCCCATCTGTTGGCATCGTTTCTATGGCTTAGTTCAATGTGAACTATGTCAGGTCACCTCATAGTAGTCCATTGGACTTGGACTCCCTTGTTCCTGAATTTCCTTTCCAGGTTGAAGACCATAGTGAGTTGGGGGTAGGTGGGCCACTCATAACGATTCCAATATCTCTCCTTGATGAGATGTAAATAGCAAAACCCTGGGATTGCCAGTGAAAATTCTCCTGGAACTGGTGCAAGAGCAATTGTCCACCAGAAGCCTAATGACTCCAAGGCTCCTAGTTTCTTGTGTCCATGCCCAAGCTTAGCAGTACTTCCATGTGGAACCATCCCCTCATGTTACTGTTGTAGCATTCAATGTGCAGGGTGTTGTTGGATCTGTAACTCTTTCAGATAATGGTGGTGACATCAACATTTCTAAGTTCTTTATCCCAAGCACAAATCTGCTGTAACTGAGGGTAGGCCGGCCACCTGAATTCATTCCAGCACCACTCCTGTATAAGGAACAGGTAGCAATATCCAGGGATGTCAGGGTGAAGACAACTGTCTTCCCATGCCATTTTCAGATAAGGGTAGGGTAATGCCATTTCCTTCTCCACATTTTGCCTCCATGTGACAATGTTCCTTCTCTTGTGCACATCATTTGTGCCTTGTGGGTATTCCTCTGGTGAGGACCAATCTGCTGCGGTGGGAACTCCCCCACTCCACCACACATTATCTCCTCCTTTGATTGTAACTTTGGCCTTGTTCTCCCCAAGATTGGCTTGAGTTGCCGCTGTGTATGAGCACACTGGTTGCTCAACCTTTCTTGGTTCAATTACTGGTGGATAGACTCGTCCTTGAGTTTCTCCTATTGCCTGCTCTACCAGAACCATAGATCTGAGGTTGACTCATCAGATGGGGACTGCCTCTGCTCGGTTTTTGTTCCAGTGCCTGGATTTGTTTTGTCCTCCCAGGTGCATGGTCCAAGTGTAAGGTGAAACCTGAGCAAGTTCTTCCAACCTAGTCCAGTCATATTCCTCATTGTCATCTTTAATTCCTCATTCCTTGATAAGGTGATATCGCCCTTTGTTGACTGTGTGTTGAATAGTGAATAGGATGAATGGATCTCTCAGCTTGTGTTCCCAGTTGTAGGACCTCATAAAGAATTGGCCATGCTGGCCAGTGGAACTTGTTGTAATACTCTGGCTTGAACAGGTACATGTAGCAGTACCTGTCCTCAGTCCATTTCTCTGTTCCACCAGCAGTTTTCTTAGCCAGTCTGGGAATGTGAGTGATGACCTGAGACCTCCAGTTGCATACTTGAGCTTTGTGTTCTGCCCAAGTTTGTTTTCCTATTTCAGTCAAGGAGTTATTGAGTCCAAGTTCTGAGAAGTGTGTCAGGGGTTCTGTGAGGCACCATATCAGTGATGGTGCCAAAAGTCCTCCAGGAGGTGTGGTGATCATATGTGGGTCATGTCTTATTCCCACCTGTCACTCATGTCATTCCTGCTCTCATTGCAGGCAACCATAGCTCATGGCCTTTATATTGCCATTGAGCACATGTATCAGTGCATTCCAATCCTCGTGAGCATATAGCTCCTCTGTGTGTCATATGTGGTCGATTTTTTCTTTGGCAATTTTGTATCTGCAGATTGCCCTATCCACATCCTTTATCCATAACAGCCACTGATTATATTGTGACCCCAAGACTGCCAGCCAGATGGGATTAGACATATCCCCTCCATAATTCTTTTCCAATATTTCAACCAGAATGTCATATTCTGGGTTTGCCTGGTGCATGACTTGTTCCACCCAGACTACTGCTCATCTGGCCTGTCTTTCCTTGAGTAAGGCTTCCCAAGCCTCCTCCTGTTCTTGTAATTGTGCAGCCTCCCTAGCTTGGAGCTGCAGCCACTCATCATGTAATTGCACTTGTCATATAGATTTTAAGTGCCTCCTCCACAATTTGATGTGGTTGTCATATTGGTGGACCACTGTGTCCCCAATGAACTCCTGTGGTCCCAAATAGACCATGTTGTTGTCGAGTGAATCCATAACCCAGTCCACATTGAAGATCTGACCAATCTGTGATAATGTTGCCTGGGCATGAGGTAGGATGTATGAAAATGAGCACTCCATGGCTCTGTCATATGTCAATGATGATGATGTAAAATGTGATATGTCTTGTGACAAGGGTGCTATTCCCTGTAACAAAAATCGTGAACCAAGGTCAAGTTCCTCCCTTGGTCCATCACCTAGATGCTCTCCAGATGGAAAGCACTGTTGCCTCTTCTTTGGTAACTAACAGTATCCCCCTGCTAGTCACAGCCTGATGTGGTTACAACCCTACCCACACTTGAGTGTTCGATTTGGCTGAAGGTCCACAAGCTAGCCAATAGTATGCCCCCTGCAGTTCACTCAGGTGTCCTTGTGCCTAGTTATCAGTCATCATGGGATGTAGTGTGGGACTGCTAGTACAGATGGGTATCCCAAGACTTTAATAGCCCTGATAGGCAATGCTACTGGTGTTTTTTCACCCATTCCATGGGCTTTTCCACAATCTCAGTGGTAGTTACCCAGGGTGTGTCTATGGTCTCCTGCCTACACTACACCCCAGCAAGCTCTAGCTCTCATCCAAAACTGTTTGTCACCACCCAAGTTTAAGGGTTTGTCACCAGGCCCAATGGGCATATTGAGGACACTTAAACAGTGCCTGTTGACAGTGGGTTGTCATAGTCAAAGTCACCTAGAAGGGTGGCAGGCTGCGCATTTAGAACCCTTCAGAAGTCAGTGTCATAGTTGCCTGGGGAGGTTGCAGGCTTCACAATTACTACCTCCCAGAAGTCAAAGTTGGTTTAGGCCTTGTTGTCGATGGCAACACAGAGCAAGACATGCTCTCATGTACTTTGACTGACAGACAAGGGGTAAAGAAGAAAGGCTCTAGGTAATGTTAGGACAGACCTAAACACCACACTAACAACCCTTATAGTGTTGGCTTGTTAAGCCAGAGATGAGAAGTGAAATGATTCTATACCCAAGGGGTTCTACTACTACAGTGTTGTAGTGTATTAACCACCTAGAGCCTTAAGGGCCCTAAGTCAAAAACCACTCCCTACTTATACAATGGCTCCTGGTCTGTGCACAGCTAAAACCCCTCATCCATTAAGGGGGCACAGCAACAGACTCACTGCCCATCTAACCATATACACGCATGCCCACTTGCTGATCCTTGGCCCCACAGTCTTCTATTGTTCAGCAACTAATCTTGTTGCCACTAGTTTGGTGCCCATCCCATGGGTGTGGCATCACCATAGATCCCTATCATGGACCCACCATTCTGGCTCAGCACTCTGCTGACCTAATTCCTTCCCACACACATACAGGCCACCAACATCAGGCCATAGTATTCTTGATTAGGTAATTCCAACTCCCATAACTGCCTTGAGTGTGGGGCTCATCTCGTTCCTCTGTAAATCTTGAATAAATAGGGATAAATCCCATGAACCTCCAATTCACTGATTGCATGCATAAATAAGACAGCATGCATAGTTGTTAGGTTGTCATTACTGATGTATAGGTTTTCCATATGCCACCAAGCATTCCAAAGCCTTCATTGAGTCATCCTATCAATGGAAGTTGTTGACACCTGTGTGGTCCCTGTCATGTGACTCAGGGGCTGCTCTCCAGCTCGTAACACACTACCTGGCTGGACTGGATCTCAAGCAAAATCTTGGACCATTTCAAGAAGTGCAATGTTAAATGAGGCAGTTCAAGCTCTCAGTTTCATCAAAAGTGCACAATACCAATACTTCAAGCTCAATGTGAGCACTTGTGAGACATCAGGTAGCCTCAAAGTGGCCATTTGAAATTGCATTTAAATTGAGTAACCCACAGCCTGGGTCTGAGGCACAAGATTGAATAGGATGATCAGGAGTAAATTCAAAGAGCAGGTATCTGAGGTTCACAGCAGAATATTGCCAGCACAAAGATAATCATTTAGGCACAATTCACTATGGCACTGACAGAGCTATAAAGAGCAGTGACCAGCTTGGATTTGAGTAACCCACCTTTGTCTGCACTATGACATAATGCCTGTCAACAGAGTTCATCATTACATGAGGGAAACTGAGTCACAATCCTTAGCAGATAGATTGTCATCACCAGTTCTGGAGCTAGTCAATGATGAAGAAGATTTAGTCCTTGAGTATCCCCCAGCTTCCATTTACATGGACAATCATGTAGAATCATGCAGGAACACAACATTATTGATGGTACTCGAGGCCTCACATGCCTTTGATCTGACCTCCCCCTCAGAAGTTAATTATTCCTATGCAATGACTAGTGGATTATCAGTAGCCTGCTTCAATCAGACAAGGATTCCCATGGGAGACCCCTTTTAATGGGGGTGGGCAATTCCGCATATGCGTGACCTGTGTGACATGCCAAATCCTTGACCCAGTGGCTTGCCTCTTGCCACAACTCATTTGTGACTTGTTCTTGGCCACAGACTGGACATATTATGTAGTATCTATGAATATATGAAAGTAATTATACATATGGGGTGGCAGAAATGTGTCAACTGGCATATTGCCTGCCAAATATCACCCTATCACAGGGGTCAAACTTGCAAGAAGTGTACAGCACTCCAGACACATTGTATCAATTTGGTGTAAGTGTTATGAGCATAACTCATCCTACATAAATTTCACAGTAACGACATCAAAGACAAACATGAAGATACAGACTTGGGGAGTCGGGTTATATTTTTCTTTTCTTTTTATCTATTTCTTTGGACTCAAACGATTAGATGTAAGGGCTGGATGAAGAGACATCATTAGGGGATGGCTATATTAGGACTGCAGCCCATATATAGAAGGAGGTTAGGTCAGCATCGGCTATGAGACATACCAAGTGCCGACTGGAACAATGGCCCGATGATGGGCCTAGGCTATGACAGATACATAGGCCGAACGGCGCCTGAGGGGTGACATGGGAAACGGCTGAGTGCAGAGACAATAAGACACTGCCGGATATAGGGAGACAGTGTGTTGGTGTGGGAGGATGATCCCAGGTATGGTCATATGGGTGCAGACTTGGCTGCTGCACATCATCTCTATTGTGAGGGACTTTAGCTGCGCACTGACTGCACACAGACCAGGGAAAGGGTATATAAGGGCTGTGGTCTTAGGTAGTCAGTCCCTAAGACTTTAGGTAGTTTCTTGTCTTAGACAGAACTCCTAGAATCATACTAGAATCGTCTTTGGCTTAAACAGCCTCTTTCTCATAAGCTTGTGGTTTTGTTTAGGCCAGTCCTAACAGTAAGGGAGAACATTTCTCAGTTTTATATTCTCTACAACTTGTATAGAGCAGATCTTTGAATTTCTTGATGTAATGCCCAGAACCATGCATCTGCAATGCCTGTTTGGGTGGTTAGACCAAGTATTTCAAAAATCTGCTTTGTAGACATTTTAGAGCATGGGAAACTGTAAAACTTTCTTGCTTACACCAAGTGAATACAATGAGTCTAGAATGCAGTACACCCCTTGCAAGTGATGGAGAAATTGCAAGGGGTGTACTGCATTCTAGAATCATTGTATTCACTTGGTGTAAGCAAGAAAGTTTTACAGTTTCCCATGCTCTAAAATGTCTACAAAGCAGATTTTTGAAATACTTGGTCTAACCACCCAAACAGGCATTGCAGATGCATGGTTCTGGGCATTACATCAGGAAATTCAAAGATCCGCTCTATACAAGTTGTAGAGAATATAAAACTGAGAAATGTTCCCCCTTACACCAAATTGATACAATGTGTCTGGAGTGCTGTACACTTCTTGCAATGTCTTGTGGTGTTGTGACAGAGACGTCGCACCATGTCACAGTCCATTGGCCATGAGGTTGCTGCATGTCAAACCACTCTTCCTTCCTCCCACCATCATCCACAGTCTTACTCTTCATTGTATGCATACTTTTAACTCACATACACATAAACTAATGCTATAATAGAACAAAGCTACCTTAAATGACACTAAAAGGTGGAAAAGCAGCAAGACAGCAGAATGCAGCTAATGCCAGGGCAAAAGCTGCAATTCAACATGATATAAACAAGTCAGAGAGGACTCTTGGAGAGTTAGAGTCCAGCTATGATGAGGCATTGGAGACAATACAATGTCTGGAGTGCAAGCTAGCTGATGAGAAGAGTCAATCAGCTGCTCTTGAAATTGCTTTGCAAAATGAGAGGGATAGAGTCTCTCAGCTGAAAGAGGACCTGGAGAGCAAGTTAGCTGATGAGAAGAGTCAATCAGCTGCTCTTGAAATAGCTCTGCAAAATGAGAGGGGGGAGGTCTCTCAGCTGAAAGATGATCTGGACATGGAAAGGTTGAAGTATCAGGAGCTCTACAGGACACTCCATGTTGAAAGACAAGCTAAACAGCATGGTATCAAGAAAAAGGAGATGTTAGAGGACCAAATCAATCTCCTGAAGTCAGCAGCACTAGAAAATTCTAAAAATCAAAAGGAGATTTTATCTAGTGCCAATCATGCTATAGATTCACTCCTCAGGTTGGAGAAGGAGAATGCAGGGTTGAGGAGTGATCTTTCCTTATGCCTGGAGCAAATAACAAGACATGCTAAGTCATGTTCTCTGGAGCTGAATACTCTAAGAAAAGAGCTCAGAAAAAGTAAAAAGCAAGTGCATAGGCTTAAAGGACACTTTCAACTTGCAGCTGCAAGAAAGGAGCTTGCAATGACAAAAACTAGAGAAAAAGTCCTTAAAGAGAAATCTGTTCATAATCTAATGTGTAAAGGAGTTTATACAGAGGACACAAGGAACTTAATACGATTGCTAGTCAAAGCTGGCTGCTCAAAAGATTACATTGGTCATGTGATATGTGCTGTTCTCAAATCTGCAGGCATCACAACAGCTGGATATGTCAGTAGGAGAACAGTCTCCAGGGTGCTTTTGGAAGGATGGGTTGCTTCCCAAATCCAACTAGGATATGAGATGCAGAAGGCAGAAAGTCAGTTTCTTTAATTAACTTATGATTGATTACATTTAACCATATGTTATTTAGCTATGACATACAGTGCTGATGGCACCAGCCATCGTAATATTAACTATATCTCTTGTCATGTGAATTATAAGGCTGAAGATTACAATGGTGATGGTGCCAATAAGCAAGCTACATGCTTTCTTGGAGTCATGGCATCACTTGATGGCACAAGTGAGCAGTCACTGAATGACTGGACCAAAACTTTGGAGACAATCACAGACTTATTCAATAGATCTCCTATGGGACAATGTAATGGAAGTATTATCCACACAGTTGACTTATTTGCCAAACTTGCTGGCATGCTTACAGACCATTGTGCAAAGGAAAAAAAGGATGTTGCAGCATTGGAAAGGAAGAAGATAGAAGCAATGTACCAGAAACTTGGAGAAGACACTCTTGTTGGTTCAACAAATGCAGAGTTATTGCCAAAGTTCTTAGAGGCATATGATCAGATGGTTAAGGACCAGGGTGGTCAAGATAAATGGAAAGCTTTACATGAACAGGAACAGAAAGAGAGAATAGCTAGGATGACTGAAAAAGCCATCATTGAACTTGGAAAAGATGCATATGAAATGCTTTCAGATGCTGAGAAAAAGACCCTCAGGCTTTTTATTTGGGCTGGGTGTGGGTGCCACAAAGACCTGAATACAGTCAAGGCTGGCTACACTGAGATGGCTATGTGGTGGAATGAAAATGATATTACACCACCAATCCTATTGGCAAACAGGGACAATGCAGCTGTGTTGAAGGAGATCTCTCATAACCAGGATGCTGTAACTCCAGCACAAGAACATGCATGTTAGGACTGGCCTAAACAAAACCACAAAGCATATGAGAAAGAGGCTTGTTCAGCCAAAGACAATTCTAGTAGATTCCAGGAGTTCTGTCTAGGACAAGAAACTACCTAAAGTCTTAGGGACTGACTACCTAAGACCACAGCCCTTATATACCCTTTCCCTGGTCTGTGCACAGTCAGTGTGCAGCTAAAGTCCCTCACAATAGAGACAATGTGCAGCAGCCAAGTCTGCACCCATATGACCATACCTGGGATCATCCTCCCACACCAACACACTGTCTCTCCATATCTGGTGGTGTCTTATTGTCTCTGCACTCGGCCATTTGCCATGTCGCCCCTCAGGCACTGTTCAGCCTATGAATCCATCATAGCCTAGGCCCATCATTGGGCCATTGTCCCAGTCGGCACTCGGTATGTCCCATAGCTGATGCTGACCTAATCTCCTTCCATATATGGGCTGCAGTCCTAACATAGCTGTTACAACTTTTCTTTCTTACGCTTACTTAGCCTTCTTCACTTCGTCGCTACGCTTTGACACTTGTTTCATCTACCTGGACTGCCCCTCGTTTCACTTCCTTTTATACTTCTTCATTGTCCTCTAGACAGTATATAAACCCCCCGCATGTACCGTAGTACTTCAGTTCCAACTTAATTGAGTATTGTCCTTTACTGAACAACCCTCTCGCTCTCGTCCTCTCTATCGCTCGAGCTACCTTCGTCGCTGCCTAGTACGACGTTGAACAGCATTCTCGTCCAGTGACTGGGATTAGACCGAGACTCTAGTCGTCACCGTTGACTCGATAACGAACCAAGGGCATCGATCCTAACACAAGTTGGAACTCACTGAACCGCTTAGTGCATCGTCACTAGCTAGACAACATAGATCCGAAACGACCCGAAACCAGACTCTCTAACCAGAGACCACCGAACGACTCCTTTCTCTTTAGAGGAACATATTATCTAGAAGGACAAGAGCTCTTTTTCTCGACATTAAATAAACGTTGGGAATTTCGAGGAGTAGGAAAGAACAGGAACACCCCAGTATCTAACGAATACTTCGAAGGGGATTACATCGAAGGAAACGAACACTCTTTACCTGGAAAGCTTTGGGTTGAGTGGAGAAACGAACAAAAAGAACCAGAAGAAGAACCAGAACTATATTTCGAAAAACCCAAAGAAAGCCTTTGGTGGGAAGAGTACTGTGACGCAGAATTCGAGTTCGACGGCACTGATCCATACTACTCTCTTTCCGAAACATCCATAGTAGGGTGGAACACCTTTTTGGAACAAAAACAAATCGAATACGAACTAGAAAACCCGAGACCTGAAACAGACGCTGAAACTGACACAAAACAAATGGCAACTAACACTGAAACCACCGATGCCCCTAGGGGAGACATCAAACCAGTCTCAGCACGAATTTTTACAGGAGATCGGACCGAAGCTAAATCATTCATCAACTGGTTTAGCGATTTCTTTGCAATAAACGCCCACAACTATGAAGGGAAACATGAAAAGAAAATCAGATACGTCCTCCAATGCCTAGGAAAGGAACTAGACGACTGGAAAGAAATAATCCGTGATCAACTGGACGAAAAAGACGGACTCACTTGGGAAAACTATGACACCTTCGTCAAACGATTCCTTGACGACTGGGGAGAAGTCAACACTGCAGTTAGGGCGCTGAATGAGCTCACTAAATTACGAGTTGGAGGAGAGATCACCGTCCCGATCTACGTCCGAAAATTTAGAATGCTCATAGGATCCTCCGGATTAACCGGAATTACCGCCCAACTCCAGGCATTTGTCCGAGGCCTACCAACCACCATCGCTGCCAAGATCCTCGAAGGACAAGGCGACTTTAAAACCATCACAGATGCCTATAGAAAAGCCGAACAACTCAATGCAGCATGGGAAATGATGAAAGCATTAGGAAAGACTGATACAGGGCGTCAATTCAATAAAACAGGGGGACCTAAAATGATCCATGCCATACAAACCGGACGCCTTACTGATAGGCAACGAGAAGAATATATGCGTTCTGGGAAGTGTTTCAGATGCGGAACCATCGGTCATTTATCCCGAAACTGCCCAAAGAAAGATACTACCAGGAACCCGCCCCCTTCAGAATGATTCACCAGAACAATCACTGAAGATAGCAACGCTAAGAAAATTTGCACTATGATTGCGGCTCTCAGCACAGAGGAAAGAGAAACCCTCCTCACCGACCTGGAAACCAAGGGTTTTTAAAGCGGAGGAACCAGAAAGCGGTTGGAACCTCCAAGAACGATTATGGACAGTTAGCACTCGACTCTGTAATAGTAAGATCGAATAATAATCAACGACTCTCAATAACTGTCCAATCACCCGAATTACCCGCTGAGATATCTGCTCTCATTGACTGCGGAGCAGAAGGAAACTTCATTGACGAAACTATAACAAGAAACATGACCAAGAAACCACTAATTCAACCAATACGAGTTAAAAACGCTGACGGAACAGTAAACTTAAATGGGATGATCACACATAAAGTCAAGATTCCCTACCACATCGGAAATCTACAAATCGAAACAAGCTTCCTAATCACTAAACTAGGAGATCAAAAACTTATACTCGGACTCCCCTGGTTAGAAAAACACAACCCAACAATAAACTGGAAGGAACGGACCCTTGAGCTTGATCAACACAAACCGACAAAGCAGATAGAAAGAAACCTAGATCAGGAAATCGACGAATATTGGATCAGGGTTAAAACTTCGGCATCACAGGCACTAGAACACACACTACGTAAAGAAACCATAACCACGCTGCCAGACGAGTATCAAGGATGGAAATCTACCTTCGAAAAAGCGCCTTCAGAACGATTCCCAATCAGACGCACATGGGACCACGCAATCGATCTCAAAGCCGGATTTACCCCAAAAGTCAGCAAAATCTATCCGCTATCGATAAAAGAGCAATCATCCCTCGACGAATGGATCACAGAGCAACTAGCTAAAGGATACATCAGACCATCCAAATCCCCACAAGCCTCACCATTCTTCTTTGTCGCAAAAAAGGAAAGCGGAGCGCTCCGGCCATGTCAAGACTACCGATACCTGAACGAATGGACAATAAAGAATGCATACCCACTACCATTGATCTCCGACCTAATGACCAAACTATCCGGCGCGCAATATTTCACAAAGCTAGATCTTCGATGGGGATACAACAACGTTCGGATAAAAGAAGGAGATGAATGGAAAGCAGCCTTCATAACAAACAAAGGACTATACGAACCAACAGTCATGTTTTTTGGTCTATGCAACTCCCCATCCACTTTCCAGACAATGATGAACGAATACTTCCAAGACATGATCAATGAAGGATGGTTAATCATTTACATGGACGACATTTTAATATGTGGAACAACACCCAGAGACTTAGAAACCCAGACAAAACGCGTCCTAGAACGACTAAAAGAAAACGACTTATTTCTCAAACTCGAAAAATGCAAGTTCTGCACTCAGGAAATCGAATTCCTCGGAATGATCATTAGACCTGGGGAAATAACAATGGACCCGATTAAACTGGCAGGAATAGCAGATTGGCCGACACCAACAACGGCCAAGCAAGTACGATCCTTCCTAGGATTTGGGAATTTCTACCGACGATTCATTGGAAACTTCGCAACCCTTGCTCGACCACTTATTGATCTCACGAAAAAAGATGAAGCATTCCTCTGGACACCAGAACGACAGGTGGCATTTAACAACCTAAAAGAACGCTTTACAACAGCCCCCGTACTCCGAATGCCAGATATCACCCGACCATTCATCCTGCAAACCGACGCCTCGAATAAAGCAACAGGAGCAGTACTGAAACAAGCCGATGAAGCAGGACTCCTACACCCTTGCGGCTTCATCTCACATGCCTTAACCACAACAGAGCAGAACTATCAGATTTACGATAGAGAGCTACTGGCAATCGTCAAAGGACTCGCAGCATGGCGACACCTTCTTCATGGATCACCTCATACGACCATCGTTCATTGTGATCACAAGAATCTATCCTTTTACCGAACCCCACAGCGCCTTACCCCCAGACAAGCCAGATGGTCTTCCTTCTTAAGCGAATTCGATCTCCGAATAGAGCACGTCCCTGGAACTAGGATGTTTGAAGCAGACGCCCTATCTCGACGACCAGACCACATTGGAACGGACGACATCCCAGAAGAAACCACGGTGTTACCACCTGAACGATTCATCAGGCTTATAGCAGACGACCTAGCAGAGAAGTTGCGCAAAGGCATGATCAAAGACGACTTTGGACGAATACTAGTCGAAGTAATCCAAAATCATCGAGCACCACCAATAAAATCGAAGCTGCAAGACTGGACATATGTCGACCACATCGTACATTACCAAGGAAAAACCTATGTACCCGATCAAGATGGATTGCGCACTCAACTCATTAAACTAACGCATGAATCACCTACATCAGGGCACCCCGGACGATTTAAAACTCTAGAATTACTTAAACGAAACTACTGGTGGCCCGGAATGAACAAGCATACCAGAGAATGGATCGAAGGATGCGCACTCTGCCAGCAAATGAAAGTAAACACTCACCCCAACACCCCTGCCCTACAACCGATCAAATCTAATGCCACCCGACCCTTCCAGCAAGTCACTATTGACTTCATCACGGACTTGCCGATCACCGACGGCTTCGACTCGATCATGGTCACGGTGGACCATGGACTTACAAAGGGGGTAACCTTTTCCCCTTGTCACAAAACAATCGACACACTAGGAACCGCAGATCTATACATAAACGAAAACTTCAAACGATTCGGTTTACCAGATATCCTCATATCTGACAGAGGACCACAGTTCGCATCTAAAGTATTTCAAGAAATAGGAAAAGCGCTGGGAATAAACCATAGAATGAGCACAGCCTACCATCCCCAGACAGATGGCGAGACAGAACGAGTCAATCAAGAACTAGAAGTCTACCTCCGAATGTTCTGCACAAACGAACCGCACAGATGGAAATCATTACTGCCAATTGCAGAATTCGCTCACAATAACCGACACCATGATACCATCAAAGCATCACCGTTTCAACTAATGTACGGAATAGACCCTGTCGCTATTCCCACAGCTGCATTCCCCATGACGACCCCAGCAGCTGAGAACCGACTACGAATGTTACAAAAGGCTAGAGAAGAAGCACTCGCTGCACACGAACTCGCTAGACAAATGGTAGCACTCAGAACAAAAGACAAGAGTATCAGATTTGAGAAAGGAGACAAAGTCTGGCTCGAAAATCGAAACCTCCGAATACCCTATGAGTCAAGGAAGCTAGCGCCCAAAAGAGAAGGACCCTTCACGATTGAGCAAGTGCTAGGACCTGTCACCTACAAACTGAAACTCCCCAAACAATGGCGCATCCACCCTGTGTTTCATACTACATTGTTAACTCCGTATAAAGAAACAACGGTGCACGGACCGAACTTCATGAAACCACCCCCTGATCTCATCAACGGACAAGAGGAGTTTGAAATAGAAGCAATCATTACACATAGAAAACAAGGAACCGGCTATCAATACCTAGTCAAATGGAAAGGGTATGGACCGAACGAAAACTCATGGGAACCCGAAACAAATCTGAAGAACGCTGCGGACATCCTTAGAGCATATAAGAACCGCCGAAACCTGCTATGAAAACCATGGCCCAGTATCGCAACAAACAGATCCTCAGACAGAATGCTAGACACACCAAAAACATCGCTTCCCCCTACTCCCGATTCTCTCCCAGACAATCTATCCCAAAACTCAGACACCTAATCATCCAACTCCCTAATCGAACCCACCCTCACCAAGGATGACGCGCAATAGGAACAGCCTTCATTGAAATACGCAAAATCCTGCTTTATCGAACAAAAGTACCGTCACTGCACCCAGTATATAAAACACAGATCAGCTCCAACTCCCAGACACCAACCGACGCCATCAGCAGAGATCGCCATATCAGACAAGCGCAAAGAGCATTGGCCTTATGGATCATTGACCGAACAAGAGACCTGGAAGTGGCGGGAGTGACCTGCCTACGCCGGACAGAGGCACTATTCCCTGACAAAATCAATTTCCCATCCAGCGGACCGCTGAACTTTAACCTACCCCCGCACTACCTATACATCCCACATGGAGGGATACCACCACCATACCCGAATCCACTACCACCGCCCCACTACCGCGACTTTGAATGGGAACCTGGATACCCAATGATCACAGGCATCATTCATCACACAAACCAGGGGACGATTACACATCGAATTCCACCTAGACCACTACACGAACCATATTTGACTGAAAACCCTCCCACGCGACCTAACACTCCCAGACCAGAAGCATTGGCCGATCAACTCTTACGAAACATCCTCTCTATTGACGCAGACGATTCATTCTGGGACGTGGAATATTTCGACGAAGTCAACCTATAAAAGAACGAGATTCCTGCTTCCTGGCCTTCCAACCAACATCACAGATACAAAAATGTTCTCGCTTGTTGCCATCCTCGTCGCCCTCATCTCTGCTCTCATCCCCTCTGCCCTCATCGGAGGACTCATCCTCGCCACCCTCCTCGCCACCCTCATCCTCGCCTATTCTTGTCCCGAGAAAATCCCCGAATTCGACGTCTTCACACCACCCCTCGAAATCTTCATCGAGACCGAAACGGCGATCTATGCCGACAACGACCTACACATTCACCCCGCCCGAACTTGTCGAGGAGCCACCCATCGAAGAAGAAGTCATCCCCACACCTATCCCCAGATCGAACCCCCTCGTCGCCGCCGCCTCTCTGGAAGCCTCGTATGTTACGGCCAATCTCCAGGACCTCTCCGCCCCACTTGGAGCCCTCGTAGGACTCACTCTCACCACTGACCCCAACGCCATGACCTACGCCGAACGAGATCTAGCACTCAGAGAACTTCGTCAACTGAAAGTCACCCTCGACTCCGTACGATGGCACATAGACACTGCACAAAAGGACGTCGAAAACATCGTCCACTGGTACGAGTCTAGAGCGGACCATGCCTGGACAACTCAAGGATGGCCTTAAGAAGTCGGTGACTTCTCGCATAGGGAGGGGGTAATGTTACAACTTTTCTTTCTTACGCTTACTTAGCCTTCTTCACTTCGTCGCTACGCTTTGACACTTGTTTCATCTACCTGGACTGCCCCTCGTTTCACTTCCTTTTATACTTCTTCATTGTCCTCTAGACAGTATATAAACCCCCCGCATGTACCATAGTACTTCAGTTCCAACTTAATCGAGTATTGTCCTTTACTGAACAACCCTCTCGCTCTCGTCCTCTCTATCGCTCGAGCTACCTTCGTCGCTGCCTAGTACGACGTTGAACAGCATTCTCGTCCAGTGACTGGGATTAGACCGAGACTCTAGTCGTCACCGTTGACTCGATAACGAACCAAGGGCATCGATCCTAACAGCAGGCAGCGCGCAGCTAAAGTCCCTCACTGGGGATCAATGCGCAGCAGCTAACTCTGCGCCCATCTAACCATTCGTGGAGAGTTCCTCCCACACCCAACTCCTGGGTTGTCTGCATGCGGCCTTGCTATTGTTCAAGCTTGTCAGCCGATTCCCATGCACGCCATACCATTGACTCGGTACTCCTCGGCGTTCCCATGTCGCCCCTCAGGCGCCATGCCGCTCATGATTCCTTTCATGGCATAGGCCCATCATTGGGCCATGTTCCCTGTCGGCACTCGGTCTATCTCCATAGCCGATGCTGACCTAACCACCTTCCTAATAGGGACTGCAGTTCACGTAGGCCATCCTCCTAGAGTCCCGTTGCGTAGTCTTGTTCGTAGACGTTTGAGCGAAGTAAAATAGATAAAAAGAAATGAAAAATATCTCCTGACTCCTCGTGACCGTATCTTCATAAGTGTCATCGACGTCGTTACTGTAAAGTTGAAAATGTGAGGTGTGCTCATAACAATGCTCCCAGAACACATTATCTCTGAATAACACCACTGTTCCCTGTGATGTAATGTCCACCATTGTTGGTAAGAAATAGGACTTCTTGGTGAACCTATCCACAATCACCAAGGTCATGTCATTGCCTTTTGACTCTGGCAACAGTCCTATGAAATCAACTGATATGACTTCCCATGGTTCTGAGGGGATCTCATTTGGTCATAGTGGTGCTGCATGTGCTGTCCTGTCTGGCTTTGCTTTCTGGCAAGTTTCACAGCCAGGAATATAGCGCTCTATATCTTCACACATGTTCGGCCACCAGAAGTTTTGCATTAAAGACTCCAACGTTTTGCAATGCCCAAATGTCCCCAAGAATGGTGGATTGCAATAATATCTTCTCGCAATGCCACAACCGCCAGTACATAGACTCTCCCTTTCCAGGTGACGAGTCCTTTGTTCAATTTGTAATTGCCCCTGGCCTTTTCAAGGCCTTTGACCACCTGGGTCTCCCACTGCTGCTTGGGCACTTCTTTAATGTCCTTCATGATGTTGTCTATAGCATGATCATCATTGAATACTCATACAAAGAGGTGTTCTTTTAACAGAACCACCCCTTCATTGTCGTTTTCTCCTTGGGCATGTCCTGCCCATCATGACAACAAGTCCACCTTTGTGTTGGACTTTCTGCTTCTGTGTTTGGTTACAAAGTTGTAATCCTGCAGGTCTGTGACCCAATGCGCCTGTTGCCTGTTTAAGTTCTGCACCTTCCTGAAGTAGGTGAGGTTTTGATGGTCTGTTAAAACCTCCACCATCTGTTTGGCTCCCTTCAAGTAATGGCACCATTCATAGAACACGTGCATAACTGCAAGCATCTCCTTATCATAGATCCCGCAGCTCCCCTCAGCATCATTAAGCGACTTTGAAATGAAGGCAACTGGCTTCCACTTGTTGTCCTCTACTTGTTGTGACAGGATCCCTCTGATGGCAAAGTCTGAGGCATCCACCTCGACTCTGAATTGTCCATCTTTGTTAGGAATCTGCAACACCACTTCCTCCACAATAGTTTTTTTTAACTTTTCAAAAGCTACATCTTGTAGCTCCGTCCATCTCCACTCATCCTTTCCAGTAAGATGAGTCAGGGGTTTTGCTGCTTTTGTGAAGTCCTTTACAAAGCACCTGTAGAAGTTCATGAAGCCCAAGAATTGCTGGACCTCCTTCTTACACGTAGGCTTTGGCCACTCTGTTACTGCCTTTACTTTGGCAGATTCCATTTGGACTGAGTTCTCACTGATGATGACCCCTAAGAAGTCCATCTCCATTTTGTCAAAGAAACACTTCTCTGGTTTCAAGGACAGTTTGTGCTCCTCTAGCTTTGCTAGGATACAGTGATGAGCATTGTTCCAATGTGATGGTGTATAGGTATCAAATGGACTAGTCTCCACACTAGACATTAGAAGCCTTACCCTCACTAGGATTATATGTGCCCTGACCCTGTTGCTTAGCATCTGTACTCATCCAAGGTCTTCTGCAAGTCTTCCACACTAGTGATGAGCAACTCTGCCAACTCCACGATTATCTGCTATAAGGCAAGCATCATCCACACCCAATGGCTAAGTTGTCTCCCACATACACAGTCCAAACACCACACTAGTTGGTTGTATGCCTCCGATAAAGCACACAGGCAACTGATTCACATAAAACTATCAGCCGGCACAGCTTAGGTCACTGGAGAAGGGACCATTGCCATCAATACTATACCCAGGTTAGGAAGGATCTATGATCCAAGGGTCACCCCTAGCAACACACTGACATAGCAGATCAGGACCCTAGTGGATGGGTAAACCCATCAGCTGATGACCAACTATGGCATAGACCAGTCAGGTCCATGGAAAATAGAGAAACAGGGATGCATCAAGCCAGATGAATCCCGGAGTTGCTGCCAACAGCAATCAGCAACATCTATTGCCAGTCTACGACTCTATTAGCATTCTGCGTCAGGCTGCGACATTGGTTCCCACCATGGCACTCCTATACTACCATTGCATCCCTCAGATAGCCCCTTGCATGAAGACTTTCAAGATGGATTTGGATATATGGTTGCAAGGTGAAAATTTACAGAGTTACTTCATTATTAGTAAGGTAGAAAAACATATATAAGCTCCTGTACAACAGATAGAAAAATAACATAGTACACCCAGTTCCTTCGAGTCTTAGTTTCGTCCTGCTCTCCTTGTCTAGTCCGTGCCTCCAAGCCTTGTTTTACTCCGCATTCCACATCCTCACTGCTATGCACTTGTGCACTGCATAGCACATTATTATCTGCAAACTCTGCTAGTTCCGCATCTAGTAGCATTGCCATTGAGTGCACTGGAGTTGATGGGACCTCTTCAACGACCTCACACCTTCCCTTTTCCTCCCTATTTCCAATAGCAGAGTGAACTCATCAACAGTTAACCTGAACCATATGTTCCGCTTGATTTTTTGAGAATACGAGTATGTTGTCCATGTAAATGACAACCCATCCCTCTGCTATTTCAACTCGAAAGACATTGTTCATCATAGTTTGGAAAGTTGCCAGCGAATTTGTTAGTCTGAAGAACATGACCAGAGGCTCAAAGAGTCCTCTATTGGTTCGGAATGCCACCTTCCATTTGTCTCCCTCCTTAATGTGCACATTGTTGTATCCCCAACAAATGTCCATTTTAGAGAAGACTTTTGCCTGTGATAGTTTGTTGACTAACTCCCCTATGAGCAGGAGCGGGTAGTGATTCTTTATTGTCATCTCGTTTAACTTCTGATAATCCTGTACCAGGCCTTAGTTTCCTGTCCTTCTTTTTGACAAAGAAGAAAGGCGATGCCATTGGCGATTTACTTGGCTGGATGCATCCAGAATCCAAGTTTTCTTTCAGAAATTCATCCAGTTGTTGCTGCTTGTCCTGATTTAATGGGTATATCTTGCAGTCAACTGGGTTAGACCCGGGGATCAACTCAATAGCATGATTCAATCGCCGCCATGGTGGTATTTCGTCAAAAGTCTCTTTTTCAAAGACCTTTTGATGACCCAAATAATGTCTGGGGACCATTTCCTCCAGAGTTCGCTTTTTTGCCTTTTTTGCCTCTTCTGCTGTGATCCTTGTTGCTGTAGACACATAAGTGTGTATCTGCAACTCCAGTTCACCAATGTGAACTGCCAGTAATCGCTCCCCTTCTTCCAGACATTGTGCTGTATCTATCTCATCTTCTGGCTCCTGGACCAATGAAGACTTCCAGCATGTCCCCAGACAACGGTTGAATTCCAATGATTGTTTTTCCAATTGATCATTGGATTGTGATGCCTTGACCAGTCAAACTGTAGGAACAGATCTGTCTTTCCTATGCATGTCACAGTGCACTCTATGACTTCCTCATGGTCTCCTATCCATAGTTTTACTTGTGCCATATATTCTAACTACCCATGGAGTTTCGCGTTCCATTGGCATTGTATACTGGCACTGGTTGTACCAAGTGTTGTTTCGCTATCTGATGTTTTTCAATGAAGTCTTCATTTATGCAGGATCCAGTAGCTCCAGAATCCAGCAACATTTTCACTTTGATGGTTTTTAGTGTGTCCATAGTCATGATGGTTCCCTTTAGATCTAATTCCTGAGCCCTGGTGATAGGTACCCTGGGATGCTGCCTAGTGTAAAATATGCCAACAAACCCAACCCTAAAAACTGGGGGATGGGAGTGTGAAGCACCACCTTAGTCCCTGATGTGTAATATGAGGGAGTGTGATGGTGAACGAGAGTGTCTGAGGGCAAGCGAGGGTGCGAGTCCCAGAAAAGTCCCAGCAGTCTTGTAGGAAATTGCTAGTAAAAACGAGGGGGGAGCGGTAGAGTCTTGAATGAGCCTCGAAATAGTTTGTTAATGGTTTATAATTGAAACTTCGCCAATTGTCTCATCGAATAAGTTTGGAGCCTTGGTTGCTATCAAACTGAACTTGGGTATGCTGAAGCCACTGAATTTGCAGTATAACTAGATATCACAGGGAGAAACTCAATAAAACACCGCAGGAGAATGCTAACAAAATGGAGAACACTGTTCTGAACTGAGTGAGATTGACAAAAGGGGGATCTTCTGATTCTGGTACCCTACTACTATATATATGTAATTGAAATGTCAAGGCATGGACAACAAATTCTTCTGTATTGAAATGCAAAAGCCCACGAGGCCAGGGCACTGCCCTGCCTAATCCAACAGGCAACATGAAAAATAATGCTCCACATATTTCAAATAAAAAGATGAATTGGGAAATAAATCACCAATGTCTACACAGGGCATCTTCAGGCTTCAATTGGATATGTATACAGTCTAGGGGACTTGATCATTCTTTTAAGATCATGACAAAAGGAGAGTGCTGGGTGCTATGGAGAATGGCATTGTTATTGCTTGTCTTCAAGAGTGATTGATCCTATTCGAGGGGGTCGTTTTCATGTGTGAGAAGGTCCAGGCCAGAGATCTTGCACGTCAGAGTGGTGTTCAAGTTCCATAGGGAGGGAA
The DNA here is from genome assembly GCA_023014405.1 of Amanita molliuscula. Classification (NCBI taxonomy): domain Eukaryota; kingdom Fungi; phylum Basidiomycota; class Agaricomycetes; order Agaricales; family Amanitaceae; genus Amanita; species Amanita molliuscula. The sequence continues at coordinate 2,041,412 of JAEBUP010000006.1, forward strand.
ACAACATGCCAAGTGGTTGTACAAGGGAGAATGCGATGGGCTGGAACCAGAAATGGATATAAGTGCCCTCAACAGTTGAGTAGGGCATAATGGTTGATATCGCATCCAATAACAAGGTAGGGTCCTCCTCCATCAATTTGTACATCCCATCCATTGGCACAGACTTCAATAGATACTTTCCAAGCCAACTGTCCAACGCTGACTTCTGTTCCTGAGACAGAGGGTCTAACTGGTTCGAGACACTTGCGCAACATTAAAAGAGGTCCTCCCATGGGAATTCTTGTCTGATTGAAGTGGGATACTGATAATGCACTAGTTGTCACATAGGAATAATTAATTTAGGAGGGGGAGGTCGGATTGAAGGAATGCAAGGCCTTGAGTACCATCGATAATGTTGTGTTCTTGCATGATTCTACATGATCGTCCACATAAATGGAAGCTGGGGGACACTCGAGGACTAAATCTTCTTTGTTGTCAACTAGCTCTGGGACTGGTGATGACAATCTATCTGCTAAGGATTGCGACTTGGTTTCTCTCATGTAATGATGGACTCCATTGACGGGCATTATGTTGTAGTGCAGACAAGGACAGGTTACTCGAATCCAAGCTGGTCACTGCTCTTTATAGCTCTGACAATGCTATAGTGGATTGCACCTAAATGATTATCTCCATGCTGGCAATATTCTGCTGTGAGCCTCAGATACCCACTCTTGAATTTACTCCTGATCATCCCATTCAATTTTGTACCTCAGATCCAGGTTGCAGGTTACGCAATTTTAAAAGCAATTTCAAATGGCCATTTTGAGGCTACCCAATGTCTCATGAGTGCTCACATTGAACCTGAAGTATCGCTATTGCACACTTTCTATGAAACCAAGAGCTCGAACTGCCTCATTTAATATTGCACGTCTTGAAATGGTCCAAGATTCCACTTGAGATCCAGCCCAGCCAGGTAGCATGCTCATCACTAGTTCCTTGTACTACCTTTTCTCGTAGGTGTACTAAGTTCCACATGGCCTCAGCCTTGGTCATTGCATTTAACTGATCCACCAGTTGTCTGTCCACCTCACTTATTCATTTTGCATGCACCCATTGCAATCTGTTTGGGCTGTTCCCAAATTCATCTTAACATCCACTGTGGTGTCCATGTCTGTAAACATTCTCCCTTTTTTGCGCTCACTCGCAGGTTTCTTATCTGGTGTACATTCCCATTGCATTCATAAAGTAAATCATGCATGTTAATTTGGGAGTCCATATATATTTGTACACCAGTATCAGAAATCTGTCTAGTAGCCAGCAGTGCTGAGTGCTCGCCTACTGGCTTTCCGCAAAACCCTGGAGCTCCCCAAGCTCCTTGTACTCCTCTGCCGTCATTTCTCTGGCTGTAATACTTCTCACAACTCATTTGCCTTTCTCTCCCATTGTTATTCATTTGGGCTTTGTGCAATCTGTTGCTACGTGCCCTTCCTCTCCACAGTTGTAACATGTGGGTGGTTTCCTTTCCTTTTTTGGTTTCTGACAGTCCTTGCTGTAGTGACCCTTCTTTCCACAGTTGTAGCAGGTGATTGTTACTTTATCCCTGTCTACATCCATTGTGTTTGGGTCCAACCGACTTCCTGATGCAACTAGGGGTGGTGCTCTAAACTGCCACTGGGGCCGACTGTTAGGGGCTGGGGTTCATTCTCTGTACTCTCTTTGTACTTTGGAGAATCCATAGGCCTCATTGGCCTTTTGATAAGCTCTTGCGAGTGCCATTACCCTTGTCTGTATTTGGTGTAAGGTGGCACCATCTGGTAATCCCCCATATCGGATTAATTCTCTGCCCAATGCCAGGTTAAGGTGATTCTGGAATTGTGAGATCAAGGCTTGATCATTCCAGTTGGTTAATGAGGTAAGGGAATTGAACTTGATGATGTAGTCCTCTACTATCATCATTCCCTGTTGTAACTTCAATAATGCCTCAATAGCCTTCTCCTTCATTTCCGTTGACATGAAGAATTCGTGCATCTGGGTTTTGAAATCTGCCCAGTCCATAAACAGGAACTGGTTTTCCAATGGTTGTCTGACCCATGCCTGATCATTGTCAGTTGCCTGCCCCGCATTGAGCTGTGCCCAATCCAGCTCTGTGCTCCATCCACTGCTGTTTATTTTGTCCTGAAACTCTTGTTGCGCCTCTTGGAAGGCCTTGAGTTTTACCCTGCTCCAGTCTGCCACCCTGTCTCCTTTTCCACCTTTAATCCTATATAGGCAGATTGAGTTTTTTTGATGGTCTTCCTTTTCATTTGCCAGCATGAAATATGTCTCCATCTGGCATAACCATCCATCCACTGTCCAGGGATCCCATTGGTAAAAGTCAGGCATTTCTGCCTTTGTGAGAGGTCCTGGTTCCTGATGGTTGGATCGCTGGTACTCATTTATCATTGCCGCTAGGGCCTGCCCTGCACTGGTGATAGCTCGCTGTCTCTCTTCCGCCTGTCGATGAATCTCATCATCCCGTGCTGCAACTGCTGCAGCTGGTTGTGTGGCAGACAGGGGTTCAAGTGTTTGTGTATCTGCCCAGTGTTCCCTCCATCCTAGTACAGCATGGTAGGCATGGGTGATCATATCCACTGTAAGTCTAAAGGGTGTGGTGCCCAATTTGTAATGGCTCATGCCTTCCCTGTTGAGACACTTGGTGTGAAACCATCCTCTGCAATTGCTGTTGTATTGTTCAATGTGCAGAGTAGTTTTTTGTGTGTATGATGGTTGGATAATGGTTGTTACATCGTCCTCCTGTAGGTTTCGGTCCCAAGTGCAGATTTCTTGTATCTGCAGGTAAGCCAGCCACATGAATTCGTCCCAGTACCATTTTTTAATCAGGACCAGGTAACAGTATCCTGGTATGTTGGGGGTGAAGCCACTGTTGGCCCAGGACATTTTCGGATAAGGGTAAGGCAACCATGCCTCCCTTTCCACAATCCTCCTCCATTGTTTGATTTCTCTTTTCTTGTGAGCATTATTTGCTCCTTGCGGATACTCCTCATTCGAGAGCCAGTCCACCACTGTGGCCATGCCACCATTCCAATGTGCTGCATCACCTCCCTGAGTGATGACTCATGCTTTGTTTTCCTTACCGGCCTGTGCTGCTGCTGCATATGACCATGCTGGTTGCACAACCAGTTTGGGTTCCACTACTGCTGGGTATGTTCATCCAGCTGCCTCTGTGTATGCCTGTTCAACCGTGACTGTTGTCCTGAGGTTGACCCTTTTAATTGGTGTTTGGGCAAGCTGTTGTTACTTAGCCCTGCACTTGGACTTTGACTGTCATCCAAAGTGCACTGTCCATGTATAGTGGGAGACCTTATGAAGATCCACCAACTCATCCCAGGTATACTCAATGTCATCTCAACATATAGCTGATTCCTCGATAATATGGCACTGGCCAGGTCAAATACTGTCCTGGATGGTGAAGACCACCATGTTGTCCCTGAGTGCTGGTTGCCAGCTGAGGACATCATAAAGAGTAGGCCAGGCTGGCCAATTGTACTTGTCATAGTACTCCTCTTTGAACAGGTACATATAGCAATACCCATTTTCCCTCCACTGGTTTGGTGCAATGGGACTTCTGGCCCTTGGTCCTGGTAGGTGCGCTTTGACACTTGTGCACCATCCCAGTAATCTGGCCTTGTGGTCATTCCACGAGTTCTCTCTGACTTCTTTAAGAAAATGATCCATCCCAATAGAGCGGAGATGGTTCCTTGGTTCCGTGAGAAGTCGTTCCAGTGTCCTGGCAATGATAGCCCCAGGTGGCTTTGTGACGAGAAGGGGATCGAATTGGATTCCCCTGCAGTGTTCCTCCTCTTCCTGCTCACACTTCCATTTAGCATAGCGTGTTGCCCATATGTTTCCATTCATTGCATGCATCCACACATTCCAATCTTCATGACTCATGGTCATGCCCTCATGCTTGTACAACTCTTGTATGTGGTGCATGCACTGTCATCGTTCTACAGCTACCCAGTATCACCAGATAGCTTTATCACCACTGGTTATATTTCAACGAGACCAGGGCTAGCCAGATTGGGTTGGATGTGTCTCCTTTGTATTGGACCCCCAACAACTCCATGAGGGTTTGATATTCCCTCTCTGCTTTTTGCATGGCGCACTCAGCTCGCAAGACTGCATGAGTGGCCACTTGTTCCATAAGTAAAGCCTCCCAGGCTTCCTTTTGCTCTAACTCCTGTTCAGCTTCATGTTGCCTAAGGAGTATCTGCGCTTGAGCACACTCGAGTCGTCGTGACTCCTTCTGGTGTTTCCAATACAACTGGACATGATTGTTGTATCAGCAGATGATGGTATCCCCAATAAATTCTCTAGGTCCCATCTGGACCATGTCACTGATGGTAACCCAGTCTGCCTCAAAGATGCACCTGATCTCCGATAGTGTCACCTGGGCATATGGTAGAATGTAGGTAAACGAGCACTGCATTGTGTCTTGTTGTTCATTCTGCTGTAAAAAATCTTCAATCAAGTTTGGGCCTCCACCAACACTTGATCTGTTCCTCTGGCAATAAATCCATGCCAGTTGATGATGCCTCTTGGGAAACAAGAGGGTTGTTGTCTGCTGTGTTGTGGGTCCGTAAGCTATCAAGATACGTGTGCCTGGCAATTCGCCTCTCTATCTTTGTGCCAAGTTATCAGTGCCAAAACACAATAGGCACTGCTTGTACAGGGAGTGTGAGAGGAACTTGGTATCAGCCTTGATACACAATGTAAATTGAGTGTCTTCACTCATTCCTGAGTTTTTTGGCAATAACAATATACTATGCTCGGGGCACATCTGTGGTCTCCTGCCTACACTCTCCCGACACACTAGTATTCTTGTTTGTTACTGTTTGATAGACAGACCCAACAGGTGAATTGAGGACATCTTGTTTGATGCCCATTGACAGTATGTGTGGTGTAGTCAAAGTTGCCTGGAGAGGTCACAGGCTATGCAGTTACTACCTCTCAGATATGAAACTAGGCTGTTGGCACTGTGAGCAACAATGAGCAAGGCGTGCTTGGTGCTGTAAGACCAACAGGGTAGAGATGAAAAGACTTTAGGTTATGTTAGGACTGGCCTAAACAAAACCACAAAGCTTATGGGGAGGGGGCTTGTTCAGCCAAAGATGATTCTAGTAGATTCCAGGAGTTCTGTCTAGGACAAGAAACTACCTAAAGTCTTAGGGACTGACTACCTAAGACCACAGCCCTTATATACCCTTTCCCTGGTCTGTGCACAGTCAGTGTGCAGCTAAAGTCCCTCACAATAGAGATGATGTGCAGCAGCCAAGTCTGCACCCATATGACCATACCTGGGATCATCCTCCCACACCAACACACTGTCTCTCCATATCCGGTGGTGTCTTATTGTCTCTGCACTTGGCCGTTTCCCATGTCGCCCCTCAGGCACCATTCGGCCTATGAATCCATCATAGCCTAGGCCCATCATCAGGCTGTTGTCCCAGTCAGCACTTGGTATGTCCCATAGCCGATGCTGACCTAATCTCCTTCCATATATGGGCTGCAGTCCTAACATAGCCATCCCCTAATGATGTCTCATCATCCAGCCCTTGTATCTAAATGTTTGAGTCCAAAGAAATAGATAAAAAGAAAAGAAAAATATAACCCGACTCTCCAAGTCCGTATCTTCATATATGTCATTGACATCATTACTGTGAAAATTGAAAGGAATGAGTTATGTTTATAACAGTGCATTTGAAATGACTGCAAAGGGTGGCATAAAACTGCACAGATAGCTGGTGCAATACTCAATCACAAAGATGATAAGAAAGGACATCATAATCAGTTTCGTTTTTGGTGGGAAAAGGAAACCAAAGTTGAGTTCACTTTCCCTGACACCTCCAACACATGTTATCAGTCATACTGTGAGGCTGCTGGTGTTTTACTGGTGCACAAGGAATTAATCCTGAAATATCTGGAATTTTCTGTCAATAAAAAGCAGGCAAAGCAGTTTAGTCACATGGAAAAAAATCTATGGGATGCCTTACACTGCCAAGCAACATTGACAGAACTTGCAGTATTAGCCATTTATGCCCAATCTGTTAGTCATCCATATATGAATGAAATTCATGGAAAGCAGAGTAACATGCTGGACATGGGCCCATTTCATCATAAAGTCTATGCTCATATAAACAGTATTGCCAGAAACCCTACATTTCTGATTGGTCCTGATGTATCTCATGAAAAGGGTACAGTGAATGGCTTACCTTGGAAGTCACCTGAAGTTATAAATGCCATACAGAAGATGAAACCAGAATTACCTTACTTACAACCACTCCTTGTGAGGTTCTTTAAAGGGGCTGCTAGGGGATGGAAGTGCTTCACATCAGAATTTGCACCAGGTGGTTTAATTGATGAAGCAACTACAGTTGAAAAAGACATGGCATGGCTTCCAACCACAAATGATGTTAATGAAGGAGCCCTTGGTTCATTTAGGGTTTTGATGAGGAGGCAACCACAGCTAACTGGTCTTCAATATAATGCACAAGCAATGTTTCATCACAATGAAACCCAGGCATTCATGGAAGCAAGGTTTACTGCACCTGAGGATTTCAAATTTATACACCAGGAAGCCTGAGGGCTTAAAGGTGTTGACAGACAAAGAAAATTTGAGATAATCAACTTTGCAGAGGAAAAAATAGCCAGGAAGCAGCAAGCAGCACAAGAATGACAGGAGAAAGTTGCAAAGAATGCTGCTAAGATTGCAAGTATCACACTCCTTTTAGACAGAGATGCAGTGGTAAAACTTGCTGGAGAGAATCTCAGGAATCAATTTAGTGCCTTCAAGGCTGCAGGTGCCCCAAACATGCAAGATTTGACCAAAAGAAACAAAGTTGCAGATCTCAAGAAGGCATTGCAGGATGCTGTTGATATGTATCATGCAGGTGAATGGGACCCTTATAAAGGTCAGGAGGAGGTAAATGAGGAAGGAGAAGAGATTTTTGACTTTATGGGAATTGAGGACAATGGTGATGATGAATGGGAAGATTTACCTGGGATGTGATACAATAATGTCATCATGGCAGGCTCCTCAATCCATATCTCAGCACCAGACTTTGGATATATGCAGTATATACATTATAATAATTGTATAGTACCATGTGGAACCTGAATTGACACTTCAGGGACTATGCTTTTCTCAAATGTCGAGTGGGTCAAGATTTGTGTCACATTTTGTCACATGCGTGACGTCACGCTCCTGCATATATCACAGAGCACTGCCCACCCCCACTTTTAATGCTGCACAAGTGTCTTGAACCAGTTAGACCCTCTGCCTCAGGAACAGAAGTCAGTGTTGGACAGTTGGCTTGGAAAGTATCTATTGAAGTCTGTGCCAACAGATGGGATGTACAAATTGATGGAGGAGGACCCTACCTCATTATTGTATGTGAGTGATATCAATCACTATGCCTTACTCAACTGTTGAGGGCACTTATATCCATTTCTGGTTCCAGCCCATTGCATTCTCCCTTGTACAACAACTTGGCATGCCATTTCCCTCCCTGTGGAACTTGAACACCACTCCAACATGCAGGATCTCTGGCCAGGACCTTCTCATGCATAAAAACGACCCCTCAAACAAGATTGATTCCTCTTGAAGACAATTGATAACAATGCCATTCTCCATAGTGCCCAGCACTCTTTTCTTGTCATGATCTTAAAAGATTGATCAAGTCCCCTAGACCATATACATATCCAACTGAAGCCTGAAGACACCATGTGAAGACATTGATGATTTATTTCCAGATTCATCCTTTATTTGAAATATGTGGAGCATTATTTTTCATGTTGCCTGTTGGATTAGGCAGGGCAGTGCCCTTGCCTCATGGGCTTTTCTGTTTCTATACAGAAGAATTTGTTGTCCATGCCTTGAACATTTTGAATTACATATAGCAGTAGGGTACCAGAATCAGAAGATCCCCTTTTTGTTGATCTCACTCAGTTCAGACCAGCATTCTCCATTTTGTTAGTGTTCTCCTGTGGCATTTATTGAGTTTTTCCCTGCAATATCTAGATATATGGTGAATTCAGTGGCTTCTGCATACCCAAGATCAGTTTGATAGCATTTGAGCTTCCAAACCTATTCAATGAGACAATTACCAAAGTTTCAAATTAGAACCATTAACAAACTACTTTGTGGCTCATTCAACTCTACTGCCCCAATTTTAATTAGCTATTTCCTATGAGACTGCTGGGACTTTTCTGGGACTCACACCCTTGCTTGCCCTTGGACACACTCTCATTCGCCATTGTGCTCCCATGTATTACTCATCCAGCATTAAGGTGGTGCTTTGCACTTCCTTCTACCAGTTTGTAGGGTTGGGTTTGTTGGCACATTTTATGCTAGGGAGTGTCCCAGGGTACCAATAAATGTAACTGTTGCCTTGCAAACAGCAACTTCCAGTGAGGTCACTAGACTAGGTGGCCCCACTACTTCAGCCATCAAGTTTTTACATGTCCCAACCTCCTGCCCAGATGGGATGGTTTTCTCGAATGCCAACATCCAAGCATGCATTGCCACCCACCCAAAATGGGCTGACATAGTCTTTTACAAGGCCCCAGCCTTCGTCTTTCCCAAGAGCATGGGCTACACCTCTCCTCTCTCTGGCCCCATCAAGTGTGAGATTTACAACAACTGTTCAGGCTCCAGAGCCTGTCAGCTCCTACAAACAGACATGTCCTTCATTGGGACCCCCCACCATGCTCAGCCCTGGACCACTGACTGGGCTTCTCCACAATGCAGTATTTGCTTACACTGGGGCCACACCTCTCACTGGTGTGTCTCCTGACTTCCCTGGTGTGCCTATTGCACTGGCAACCACCCCTCAGCAGCCCATAACTCTGCAGCTGCTGCCAGTGAATCACTGCTCACACTCAAGTGCTTAAACTGTGATGGCACCCATTCTGTCATCTCCTGGACATGCCCATTCTACTGGGCCCACTTTGAACCCAAACTGCTGGCAGTGTTAGAAGCCCAGTGCCTTCAATATATAAAGGATCATAGACTTGTGAAAACTCATCAGCATGCTAATGCACATCTTACCCATCATATGCCCTCTCATGCAGAAGTGTCATAAATGCTTCACACTGGTTGTCCATAGTATGGGAGTAGGTCTAGATCCCACCACTGTTAATGTAAGTTCCACTATTTTTTTTTTTTTTTCACATAGAAATATTCATGTTACAAACACTAGGTAATGTACAACACTACATAAACTACCAGTATCATAAGACCCAGACATGCGAAGGGAACTGTGCCCCTACAAAACATACTATGTTCTTGTCAGCCTGTGCATTTTTATGTTCTATAGTTTTTTGTTCTCATAGGTAGTTGTCAATCATTTCTAAAAAAAACCTGAACTGGTGCTTAATCAGCAATGAAAGCGAAACCTGAACAAATAGAGGCTCATTCGTAATGCCTAGTCTTGTGAGGGTTGTTGAGGCAGTACCCACAAATGTGGCCAAACTGAAAAAGGTCAGAGTCGAGTGCTAACAAGCAGGTCTGGGTTACTGCATGTGCCCAAACTTCAGCATCCCTGCTGTCTTGATCCACTATGAAAAAGAAACCTAATCTTCAAGTGCATATAATGGTCTCCACCATGAAAAAGACTGCCTACACAGGTATAATGGTTGCCCTGTCATGACACAAGAAGTTGAAACCAAGAGAATGCTCCAAAACAAAGGGAGGGTTTGTCAAGGCAAACACCCACAAACATGGCCAATCTGAAAAAGGTCGGAGTCGAGTGCTAACAAGCAGGACTGCTGTCTTGATCCACTACGAAAAAGAAGACCAAAACTTCGAGTGCATATAATGGTCTCCACCATGAAAAAGACTGCCTATGCAGGTATAATGGTTGCCCTGTCATGACACAAGAAGTTGAAAGCAGAGGAATGGGTATAGCAACAGATCAATGTAATTGATGGGTGAACATGTGTCCCAGTGAGGGACCTAAAAACCAACTTCTGTTGAGAGAGAACGGAATGGACGACCTGAGCTGAAGGGTCTAGCAACATTAGACACCAGCCAGTGGGGTGGAAAGGCTGGATGCTTGAACTAACAGGAGGATGATGGGAGTCGGAATAAAAGGAGCAGTAAGTTCCACTATTGCAGCTGGCACTGCTTTACCATATGAAGTATATATACTTTGTCCCTCCTTACTGGAGGTATGCTTTATCGTTCGCTACAAACAATATATTTCTATACAAAATGCGCGGCGTGACAGTGTGACATACCAAATGGACAGAACAGACTGAATTCGAGAGATACGATTACATAAGCCGGGAGATCCCGGTGTGTCTCTGTGTAAATTTTTGGCAGGAAGGTTGCATAGCCACAGAAAATCTGAAATATACCAAATTAACATTCCTGCGACCAACTTGCCACCAACATGGTGAACGTTTACCTGCACATCGAAGACAGACAAGTTCTCGCACTCTCCATCCCCTTTGGTGACATCGAGAGGCTCTCCGTCCGCCCTGTCAAATGGCTTCGATTTGTTACATTCGCCATTTGTGGGGTCCGTGGAGATCTCTCTACGACGCGCAATGGTCCCCCTGTCGACTATGACAGTATCTCCCTTGATCATATTGCCGAAGCTTACTACTATACTCCTGAGGGTAATATTCACAGATCCCATATTTGTCGAATATTTTGGTTTACGCCCCTATAGGGGATTATCATTTCGTCGACTACAATGCAATGAACGATCGAATCACCTCCTCTGAGCAAACGCTACGCTCTTCACGTTTCCGCCGCGATGTCATTGCGCGCGATGGCCCTGTGTGCGTCTTCACAGGGACTGATGGCAGTGTGTGCGATGCAGCACACCTACTCGCCAAAAGCAAGGGCGATGAGGCATGTATCCGTCGTCATTATTCCACGTCACTGCCTTGCTAAACGCCCTCCTAGTACATTGGGGTTGTTCTCCAAGATCGTATCACTTCGTACGACCCCGCCCTAGAACCCGATATTCTAGGCATTAACTCTGTTGAGAACGGGATGTTTTTGAGCAAGAATCTGCACGCGTCGTTCGCGCTCGGGCACAGCGCTTTCCTAAAGGTACGTGAAGTAGACATAAATTCCGAAAAATTCTGAATCTGGTGATCTCTAGACGCCCAACTTTGCTTTGGACCCTGCCGACATCCCTAGGGTTGAGGGAGATCCAATGCCACTCAGTCGCATCACATTGCATCATTTGAAACCAGACACTACCTATGATCCGATTCTGCAACGTGACGCGCGCATCGCCGGTACGGGCATATCGCCACCATCTACAGTCATTCTTGACTTCATGTATGGTGTTGCTGCCTATCGACGCTGGGGCAGCGGACAGGACATCGAGGAAGTGATGCAGCACCGTTTTGCCGAGCACTATAAATCCATACCTATACCACCAGCCTCTCTGCCCTCAAGTGACGGCGATGGTTCCTCAGAATCTGATGGCCTCGACGACGACGGTGAATATAAACCCAATAGACGGCCGAGAGGGAGAAATCACAGCTCGAACATGTCAGATGGAATGCTTCGGGCAATGGACAACGTCCTTGCGCTCTCCATGTTGCTCAAGGGAACCACTCCTGAATTGATGGCCACAGAAAGACAGAGGCGAGAGGAGGCGGAAGAGTTGCGTGCGAAGGAGGCTAGTCGAGTGAAAGTGCAGCAGTGGATGCAAAGCTCTCCGTGCGTTCTCTCTTACCTCCGGGGTATTTCCCACTAGAAGCTGATCTTAGGTTAAACAGGGATATCGAATTCCAGTCAGACGCAAGTCAGACTATGCAGTCAACGTGGAACATTAGTGAATGTAAATGACTGTTTCTTGAACCTGTGTACTCTATACTGTTGGAATACCCGAGGTGACCTTATTTTATTTTATTTTCAAACTATCCCCACCGCTTTCTTATTGTCTACGTACAGTAAACTCCCTCATGACCCATACCCCTCGAAACCCATACTCTCCCATACCCCATAATTTTTTCTGACTACCGAGTTGGTTCGCAGGGAATTTGGTCCCATAACCCATAATCCCCCCATAAGCCATAAGCCATAGTCTGATACTAGCTCAAAACCTATACCCTTAGATCAATTTACGGTCAATTTTTTGATTAGTGCCATATAGTGTTGATCTAAATAATTGTAAAATGGTTGAATTTTCTGCATTCAAAGCTATGAGCACATTCCCAGGTTTTTGAATGTTCAAGAATCTAGGTAAATTACTTATATACTAGTTTAACTGGTGTATTCTATGAGCAGTGACACCAGCAATAATCATTACACTTGTGAAGAGTCATTTAGAAATTACCTATTATAAAAACATGATTATGGAATTGGGTTTTTCCTGATAGGTAGGGCTGCACACCATAACTGTACTTGATGGTTAGATGGTGCTGTTGTTGAATTAAAGATATGGAGCTTGAGTATTGAACTCATGGCTTGAATATAATAAATTGTTATTAATGAATGCTTACTAAATCACAAATATAATCTGACATTTGGATACTGTTGATATTCTTATAGAGTTTGAACAATATTATAGAGTTTCATCCCAGGAACAGTATGAAACAATAGCATGTGATACATGCTTCATGAAACTCATTTCATATAACCATTATTGACAGATTGCTGTACAAAGTGCAGCAATATGACACCATGTGCAGCAAGTATGGTGTAATGCGCAGCTAGGAGCTGCACATTACTAGATATAGGTAGATTATTGGTAGTTACATGTGATTCCTGTAACTGTATAACAGCAGGGCCTTAAGCACTGCTGAAATCAATCTCCTGTTCTATTGCATAGTTGAGCCATCACTCCTAAGCCTTCTAACTGTACTCTGTAAGTCTCCCTCGCTTACTAAGCCTCGCTCTGCACTACTGTTGCTCATTCCAACAGGTTGTGGGCCCTGCACAGATGAAAACCTTGTGCTCAAGCATTGATATGCATCAGCACCCTTTGTCATAACATAGGTAAACAAGGGATGTAGTACATGCACCCATAGTACTGTTTTTATAGTAGTGTTGGGAATAAGCAAGCATTGGATATATCTGTGTATGACATGAGTTTCCATAAGTGGAGAAGTAAATCATGATTAGCTATATAAGGTACATAGTGCCTGAACTAAATATAACTTTGGCTCTGCATCACCACCATCTCAGACTGCTTCTCACATGTAATATCCTGCCTTTATTCACATGCATAGTGCCCTCATGCTATTCATCTAAATTCACATGACTATTCTAAAAGGTTATGGCCCCAGTCATGCACTTTAAACAACCTCAAGAAGTTGCTCATCTATTATTAGCAAAAGAAGCATCATTACGATATGTCTCAACCAATTAATCAACCCAATCCAAGTGACATGACTGTTATGTCATTGACATCAGTGCCAGCCACAGCCACTACACCTTCTTCATCAGCAAACACTCTCATGCACAATGATGCACCAGTTGATGAAATATATTCTCATAAAGATGTAGCCAGTTATACATCAGCCATGACCAAAATGGAGAAGCTCAGCCCAAATAATTGGCTAGCTTGGAAGGAGTACATGTTATATGTGCTCAACACTTGTGGCACTTTTGGTTTTGCTACAGGTCTAATTGAACAGCCAGATATGCCAACCAGTCCTGTTGCTTCACAACAGTGGAAGAAAATGGACAGTGCCATTTCAACCCTGATTATTACCAGAATTTGAGATGAACAGATGATTCATGTTCCAAAACAACAACTCAATGGCACACATGTCACATCAGCAGAGTTATGGAAAGCACTCAGGGAGGCAAATCAGCCACAAGGCATGGTAGCCATACTCATCACACTTGGCAATTCTTGGGCCAAGTGTGCTACTCAAGGAGATGACATCAAAACACATATCAATTGGATGAAGGAATATTGCACAGAACTACAGATGATGGGCTGGGAAATCAGTGATGATTTATTTAAACTTCACATCCTATGCTCATTGCCACTGACATGGAATGAATGGGTTAATTCCACAGTCAGCACTGTCACAGAGTTACAGAATATTCCCATGTCCGTGGGACAATTAATACAACATATACACAGTGAATCATGCCATTGCGAAAGTCAAGGCACTCAGTCTACTAGTGCCAAGACAGCCAATCAGGCATATAATGCTGGGAAAAAATGAAAATTCAATATTACTTGATTGGTCTGTACCATATGTGGATGTGCCAATCATACTACAAATAATTGTCTGCATAAGGGAAAACCCAAATGCAGCTTTTGTCACAGACTTGGACATTCCACAGAAGAATGCTGGACCAAAAAGGGGAAAGAGAAATCAGATGGACACACTAAAAAGGAACACATGCATATAGTTGATGAGGATATAATTATGGATGTCAACAAAATGTCCAAAACAGTTGAACTATCTGATGAAAATGTAAACATAGCAGCTGAAAACTCCAATGTCACTAGTTCTCTTTATGACCGGTACGGAGATCCAGCAATGACATCTCATATAACAAACCAACGGAAGATAATAAGGGACTATCAACCTAACCCTGAATATATCAAGGGTATTGGTGATAATCAAGTTCAAGCTCAAGGCCATAAAACAATTATATTAGTGACTCAGTTCAAAAACAAAAATGTCAACTCATTATTCATGACATTTTTTATGTTCCAACATCAACTAATAATTTAATATCAATACTGCACCTTAATCTTCAATGCTATTTAACTCTCATCAGCAATGGCCAAATGTGCATTTATAATAATGTGTGTCAATTGATTACAACTGGTAAATTACAAAATTGGTTATACAAAATAGATGTAATGCCAAAAGTAATTGAGCACACATATGTGCTGTCCAAACAGTCATTGTCATGGAATGATTGGCATAAATGCTTTGGACATATAAATATTCCCTCTTTGCAATATTTATATAAAAACAGCATGATTAAAGGTTTAACTGTTGATCCTAATACATGCATATTGGATTGTGATGCATGTAAGGCTGCAAAGTTAACAACATGACCCTTTCTAAATCAATATAAAATAACAACTACAAAACCAGGACAACAGACTCATACAGATTTATGGGGGCCAGCATCCACAACATCCATTGGCAATGCATCATATTATTTAATATTTATTGACAACTATAGTCATTATATGACTGTCACATGTAAAACATAAAAATACAGTGGCACAAAGCATCATCCAATGCTTGACTAAAATATGCATACAATATAATTATATGCCATGTGCTTTACACATGGATAACAGCAAGGAATATGTAAATGAAGAACTAATAAATTGGTGCCATGAACAAGGCATCAGTATTGAATTAACGGCACCATACTCACTGCAACAAAATGGTATTGTGGAACTAGCAAATCAGACACTAGTTGAATTAGTGCATGCAATGCTAAGCACTAAAAATCTTCTGATATTTCTATGGACAACAGTGGTTTCTCATGCTGTTTATTTACACAATCATGCTTATGCTAAAGCTATATCTAATGCAACACCTTTTGAATGGTGGCATAGGGAAAAACCTAATGTTGAACATCTACATGAATTTGGTGTGCCACTTTGGATTTTAAGACAACCAGCTACACAATCTAAATTAGAGCCAAAAGCACTCAAACATGTATTTGTGGGCTTTCAAGATCAAATATCTGCAATCCATTATTATGATAAATATACATGTCAAATTAAAATGATGTGCAATTTATTCTTTCTCTGCTCAGTGTGAGGGGGAGAATCATTATGATAATATTATAGGTGTGCTGGGAGAACATTCTCAGGCACCAGTTTTAGCTCAGGAATCTGTTTCTGTTGAGGGGGAGCTAACTAAAAAGAGAAAATATAATTCTATTGTTACTGAGCAAGAGGAAACTCCCTGATGGTCTAAATGATGATATGCTCACTCCGCTATTGGAAATAGGGAGGAGAGGAAGGTGTGAGGTTGTGAAGGAAGTCCCATCAACTCTGGTGCGCTGAATGGCAATGCTATGATGCATGGAACTGGCAGAGTTCATGGATAATAACATTGGGCAGGTGAGTATGCAATGGTGATGAATGTGGGATGTGAAGTGCAACAAAACTGGAGATGTGAACAAGACAAGGAGGGCATGACTAAAGACTGAGACTTGAAGGGAAACTGTATTCTCTGTATGGTGCTCTGGTATGGTATGGTATGGTGATCTGCTGTATGTACAGGGGCTTTATATACATTTTTCCTACTCTAAATAATGAAGTAACTGTAAAATTTCACCTTGCAACCATGTATCCAAATCCATCTTGAAAGTCTTCACATGATGGGGCTAGCTGAGGGATGTGATGGTGGACTAGGAGCACTGTGGTGGGAACCAATATCGCAACCCAACATGGGATGCTAATAGACTTGTTGTTAGGACGACCCTAAACACAACCCAAAGATCTTAGAGAGATGGCTTGTTCAGCCAAAGATGAAAACTGCTTGCTCAAGAAGAAGTGTCTAGGACACAAACTATCTAGAGTCTTAGGGACTTGCTACCTAAGATGACAACCCTTATATACCTCTTCCCTGGTCTGTGCGCAGACAGTGTGCAGCTAAAGTCCCTCACAATAGGGATCAATGCACAGCAGCCAAGCCTGCACCCATATGACCATACCTGGGATCATCCTCCCACACCAGCACACTGTCTCTCCATATACGGCGGTGTCTTATTGTCTCTTCACTCGGCCGTTTCCCATGTTGCCCCTCAGGTGCCATTCAGCTTATGTATCCATCATAGCCTAGGCCCATCATTGGGCCGTTGTCCCAGTCAGCACTCGGTATGTCCTTTATCCAATGCTGACCTAACCACCTTCCTTATAAGGGTTGCAGTCCTAACATAGCCAGTCCCTGCAACCACAGTATTGCCTCTGTCTTGTATCTAACATTTCAGTGTAATGAAATAGATAAAAAGAAAAGAAAAATATATCCCGACTCCCTAAGTCCGTATCTTCGTGAGTGTCATTGATGTCATTACTGTGAAAATTGACCAGAGTGAGTTATGCTCATAACATCACCCCCCCCCTTAAGGCCTCGTGTCCTGAGAGGCTGACATCCCCACATCCACATAGTGTGGATCCTTCTTCATCCGTTCATAGAAGCAGTCCAACCACTCATGTTGCTCTTCAGGTGTCAAGCCTGATCGCTCTGAATCAACATCCTCTACCTCCTCCACAGTGGTTTTCCATTTGACTGATTTCTTTGCAGGGTGTGCAACACCCTTAAGTCGTTTTTGTCAGTCCTCTTCCAACTCGCTGCTTTCCTTAGCAGCCGCAGGTTTTGCTGTCTTTTTTAAGATTTTCTTTTCAAGACACGCTGTGTCTTTCTCTCAAGCAATCCACTCCTCATCTGGTTCTTTGCTCCCATCTCCTGGGAAATTAAGCACAGGTTTAACCCACCTGCTGCACTCTAGGTCTCTAGAGAATGTCCCATCGGTGTCATCAGGCAGCTCCTGTATGCGTGCCTGAGTTCCTTTCCACATGTGCCACCAGCACTCCATGTTGTCGAGGTAGTCACTTCCAAAATGTCCATCCTGCCATCCAAATAATAGTTTTTTCTTCCATTCCTGTGGAGTCATTCTATAGGGATTTCATTGCCCTCCCATGATGTATCAGACCCTCCTTGGTGCGTGAGGGTTTTCTTTATGGAATTTTTTAACTTTTGCCTGTGCATTGGCAACATTTTCTGCTGGTTCCCAGGTGGACTCCTCCACCAGATAGTTTTTCCATTTTATGAGGTATTCTAACCTCCCTCCTCCGCATCCACTAATGTGACTGTCCATGATTTCTTCTACCTCATACTCATCCTCTTGGGATTCTTCCACCATCTGTGCATCCTTGCACACTGCTGCTTTGCTTTTTGTCTAGGGAACTCCAGTTCCCTATATGGCTTCAACAAGACTTCATTGAAGACATTGTATACCTGCCAGGATGCTGGGATTTTTAGTTTATAGGACGACTCACTGACTTTGGTGAGGACTT